>PNEQ01071587.1:0-24900 GCA_003012365.1 Medauroidea extradentata
ATTGTCATTGTTAGAAATACTGTTTATTGGATATATGACTGAATTTTATTGTGATTTATAGTGTTTAATTAATTGATGGTAGACTTTTCTTGTGCTTTAATTGTCAAAGTTAATTAACGTGTCTGTGACACAGGAGTAATTGTGTGCATAACTAATTGTGTTGTGAGAGTTCTAGTTGATTACTGTTTTGTGTATTTCGCAGCTTTGTGAGCTATTAAATCCAGTACTTAAATTAACTCTTTTATTTGTAATTATAAGACCTCTATCCCAAAGAACTCATGGGAATTGCCCACATATAAAGTTTGTGCTCTCAAACTTGTAACAATATTGTTATGAACCTTACATTTGAATTTTGTTCAACTTGTTTTATTTTAAAAACGTTGACAGTATGTGATTTTAGGTTAAGTATAATTAGCTTCCCATCTTTATGGAGAGTATGAGCCACCTAAGGTTGGGCTCGACGCTGAAGCAAAGATTCATCATAGAAATTTTTCTTGGAAATCGCTTTCCTTTGCATTTCTAATATGATTCAGTACAGCTAATATTTCATTAATATATTAAACCTTACGGCTGCACTGAATGCAATAGTATTTTACTGTATAAGAACTATTAGAGGATAGCTTAGACCCTAGAATTCCTGACAGAAAGAGAATGTCCTGAAAATATTTGATAAAAATAAACACGAATTACTAATCCACCGCCGGACAATACTACTGTCTTATAAGTAGACCTCAAAATTTCGCGAGTTCATTTGAGGATATGTTAGATTTTGAACTTTATGTACATGCGAGTTACGTACGAGATTGGGTTACTGTTAATCAAACTCGTCCTTATAGACTCTGATTCCAGTAAGCCTGCATGAAAAATATT
Source organism: Medauroidea extradentata (assembly GCA_003012365.1). Taxonomy (NCBI): domain Eukaryota; kingdom Metazoa; phylum Arthropoda; class Insecta; order Phasmatodea; family Phasmatidae; genus Medauroidea; species Medauroidea extradentata. The sequence continues at coordinate 871 of PNEQ01071587.1, forward strand.
CACGGAAAACAGATTACAAGGGAACGTTAGATGCTGGGCGGTGAAACACACGAACGCGATTCCAGAGCATAAAAAGTACCTTCCAGCTTCCACAGTTCTTTTTGGGGTGGGAGAGAAGAAGTGCTGGGTGCATATAATTATATAGCCTATAGTAAATTTTTACCTCGAACACGATTCTAACGTCGCTTTTTAAAAGGGATGCACGCAATTCAGAACGCCGCAGCCCACCCTGATCAGCGTTACACAACCGTCTCGTGGCGATTTAGCAGGACATGGACTACTTTGAACTCACAATCTTTAGCAAAGTGCGTACAAGCCTCAGTAACGAAGGAATGTGTTTGATAACAGCTAAGCAGTTGCTTTGATGCGGTACCTGTATATCCAAGTGCGATCCTAAGAGAAGTAATGTCCAGCACGTAGATGCTGTGGTGGTGTCATGTCCCTGAAAAAAAAAGGATATTTAAATGTAGGTGGATAACGTTATTAGCTATAATTTCATATTTGAAAATAACGACGTAACAAACTATAAACGCTGCCATATGATGTCGGAATGGAAATTACAAATCTTCAATGACGTAACTGTTAACTGTAAGAATACATTAATGACTTACTTTTTCAGTGCAAAGACTAATATTTTAGACAGAAAGTAATAGTATATTTAAAACACTCTTAAAACCCAGTTACATTGACTCCAAATCAGCGTAACGCATTAAAAGTGCTTTAGAGGATACTTATGTCAACGATTTATTACAGTTTTTGTAGTTGAATTTTACTGATACACTATAATACGGTATTCGCAGAAAACATTAGAATCAGAGACAACGGTTAATTCGACTGATTCTCCGTCCGGACAGTAGCAGTGTTTTTGTGGAATTCTGAGCTTAATATTAAATTTATTAACTCACATACACGTGTTTAAAGTGCACGCATGTAACACGAACAGCACAGTTCAATGAACAATTTGCTTACAGGATTATTCTTTAAAATTAGTCTCTGAGAACAAAAAATTCTCTCGGAGTTACGATTGTGTAGTTACCTCAAACATGAACGTGTCCACTTCCTCCCTGATCTCACTGTCCGTCAGCAGTTTCTCGTTGTCACACGCATCCAGCAACAAGTCAAGGAAGGCCAGTCTCTTCTTATCTCCTGGATCAGCATAAAATAATGCAGTAAGCATCTACGGACGTTTTATATAATTGATATCGAGCTCATTTCAAACGGAACAAGTTTTTTTAGTCACTCAGGAACTGGGAAAGAACTGACCGTTGCTTGTATTAAGGGCGGCGCGCACTGCGCGCTTCAAATGTGTTATAGTATTTTCGTAAATACTTCTTTTTTACGAAACAATTCTACATGTACCCTTTGTGGCATTGTAATAAAAGAAAACGTACTTCTGACAAGGACGGAATGTCATTGTTAAGAAACCATCCTCATTAAAACATTGTTTCTAAGCCTTCCGCATAGCTGAAAACGGCTTTTCAGACTGCCGTACTTCAAAATATACTACCGGATGCATGTAGAACTCAGGTAGAAACGTACACCGATTTTATCTTTAGACTTTCCACCAATATTATTATAGCCCCATAACCAAAATGTTTAATAGTTAAAGTTCGATATTAAAAATGAATCAGCAGGAATCTTGTACGCTAGTTCAACGCCTGGATCTTTGTGACGATGCGGCAGTTGATGCCCTTATAGCTGAGTCTACAATGCGCAGGTAGGCGGTGCCATTAATAAACCATTTAAACATAGGCTTAATGTGATTTCGAAATACCACTAAAAACAGAAATCATGATAGTCGGACAGGAAATCCAGGTGGCGGGTTCAGTGCATTCTGCATCACCTCACTGGGCGAGGAAAAATTTTACTATCGCACTTGTAGAGTCGTGGAAACAACCATGTTAGTTATAAAAACATATATTTTGTACCTAATTTTTCTGAGAACTACTTGTAAGTCGAACACGTAAAGTAAATTATTTCTTGAAGATTTTACAAATCAGGATTTAAAAAAAAAAAAAAAATAATAATATTTGAAGTGACGTAACACACTTAAATACTAGCCCTTAAAATTTGTGAATAAACTATCAATTGTTTTTCTAAAAATCTTTACCATAATCTACGGGAATACATTTCAATTGTTGTTCGAGAAAGGAGAAATATTTCTTAATCTGCGTCGATCCGTTATTAAAGAATTGTGTCTCCCATGAACTCTTTCAGCATACGAATTGACTCTTAACTGTCATCACGAGTTGGCCTACAACCTACAGTGATCGTTTACCAGAGAGAATCTTTTGCTAATAACCTACCGTTCGTTTCGTGATACTTCTTAATTTCCCACGTGACCTAAGAGTCTACAACCAGTTGATCTGTAGGCTATTTTTTTTTTTTACAATTACCTGCCTTGGTAGCTCGAGTGCTCAGTGATGCAACATCCAACCTTACTGGTTGTGTCTAAATGTCAAATGTTTGTTCAAGCATTATGGCTAGATAGGGCATCACTAAGGTGTTACCACTTATTTGTTAGGCTTGCAGCTTACACGAAGAAATAGAATCGCTTTGCGGGCTCAGATTTTTCTTTGTCCTAACTTGGACATTTCTGAAGCCTGTTTTGGTTACTGTCTCAGATGTAAGGAAACCGCTATTATGCGTCACCTCAGCAATAGCCTAACATCCTCAACAAAGGTTCGTTATTTGACATTTTTGAGCTCTAACCTAGTTTCTATTTTCTGCTCAAAGTTTACTGTAAAAACAGATAAAGGTAAACGTCCAATATTAATATCGATGTGGTGTATAGAATTCTTGAAATTAATAGAGGAAATCACAGCGCTCGCAGTTAGCAAGACATGCGTGGATATCGAGGTTTACAAATTGAAATGTCCCTCCACTACCTGCACGTTCTCTCCTACCTGTTATAGTTTGTAGCTACAGGTTGTTCGCTGTGAACTGATCATTTCTGTCAATCGTAGTAATAGTTTCACCTTTCTGCACTTTTGCGTCCTTCCACCACCTCTAAATATTAACAACACCATAGTAATCATTTGCATCCATACGACAATGTGATGTCGCTTAAATGTTTGTTATTGCCGTTCCACATATATTCTAAACGGTGTACTACGAAACAGAAACGAATGTCATAGACAACAATAACTGTAATGCTGAGAAAGTACAAATGCGGTTTCTTGAAGTCACAGGTTCCTATTTATGCTGTTTTTGCGCGTTTAATTTTTTAAATCATGACAGGAAGCAGATCTTTCAAAACCGTTTCATAGCAATGTTGGAAATAGTTTGTACTATGTAGCCTAACTTTTTCACAACGTTAGATGTTATAATTTTGGCTAGTTATTCACATAATTAAATTTAATTAAAGTTTATAATTAGTCAAAATTATAAAAAATAATATTTTGAAAAAAGTAGGCTACACAGTACAAATAAAATTCCAACAATTCTATGAAATGGTTTTGCGATATCTGCTCCGTTTCAGGATTTAAAAAATAAAACCAACTAAAACAGAATTAATACTGACCTGTGGCTTTAAAATTTATTATTCGGCTGCCCAGAACATCGTTTTTAGATCATGGTTAATATTACAAGATCCGTGAATTAAAAATAAACTATGCTTAGTCGTGTTTCATAATTACCAACACTAGCGAGCGGTAAAGAACTGGTATTCAACTGAATCGTGCCATTTATCACATGGGAAGGACGATTACAAATGAGAAATAAAATTAATTAGAAGGTACTGAAAAATGTACAAAATTTACGCTTCAAAACAATTTGTGAAATCTTAATTTCCAGCAACAGTCTGTTACTTACCAGTGGAACTTTTATCTGTTTGTCTCGAATTTTTTACCGCTTCTCTCGCACGAAGTTCTTTCCGTTCACGAATTACCTGCAAGTCAATAAAGAATATTTAAAGAAACAACTTTCACTGCAGTCATGTTACACAGGCAAGGTAAACATTATATTTTACAAATTCCCTAAGAGAGATATTTTTTTTAAAACGATGATATAAATATAGCATTGTAAAATACGCATATAATTTTGACAATTTCGTTATGTTTACACACACATGCACAGAGTTAACGTAAACATTCTATTTTCAGTTTTCAACGGTTTTATAAATCACTCCCGGCAAATGTGAAGGAATATTATTCCTTAATACAGGCCAGCCTGTTCCAGATTTGCCAAGCTTATTGTTTCCGTCTATGATGACGTTGTTGGCGAGACCTCGCTGAAAGGTAATATTCTGCGTAGTTCTCTGTGCTGGCTCAAGCCTCGACGTAATCGGGTTTACGGCAAACGCAGCCAGTAAAGGATATATACTCTTGTTTGTGTAATTTACGTAGACTTTTACAGTTCTGAGGGCAGGAAGTTTTTAGTTTTGTTGATGTTTCATGTTGTTAGTCGACATTTTTAGTTCCAAGTTGAACCTGAAATGTCCGTTTCACTATTTGTATTGAACATTTTGTCTTGTATTGTGACATATATCACAAATGTTAACAGTTATTGCCCGTACCTATGAAAATCAACTGAGGTTATACGAAATAGAGTATAAGAGCGACCGCGGTGCACATCATGTCGCAATGATGTACGCTATACCTTGGAAGTGAAGCCGTGCAGAACGTCGAGGCACTTGGCTGCCCTCTGTCCGAGCTGAGAGCACTTGAACACAGGCGTGAAGAACAGCCACGGCCTCATGGACCGCTCCATGATCAGCTGCGACATTCTGCATTCATACACACAACCCGTGCTAATTACACTTACAGTTCACACACCGCCCAACACAGCTAAGAATGAAACTCAGCAGCACAAAGTTTCGTGTATAATACGTACACAGTTTTTAAGTTACTAAGCATATTTATAAAAATTATACGACTGTATTATTTTTAATTTAGCTACTTAAATAACAGCCACATAATATGCTTAGACTTTAACTGTGACACTTCTATTTGCGCCACACTTTTGGCATGAATTACTGAATTATGCCAGAACTCCTTAAAACTGATCGCTGTAAATAACAATTATTAATCTCAGATCAGAAACAAATATATATATTTACACAGTTACAAACATTATGTAATTTTTTACCGAAAAATTGGCCACATTCACTTCACTTTTCCAGGCCATCCTCTGTGCAGGATCTTGGACAATCCACACTGGGGCATGTGTTTGGCAGTCTGAACTACTCCACATTATCACTCGACATCCTCCTCTTTAGCGGGGGCTGCGGTGGCCGTGGTGGCCGAGAGGTTAGATCTTGCCACTCATCAAGGCGATCCGGGTTCGATTTCCGGCAGGGTCGGTCCCCAGATTTCCGCATGTGGGAATCGTGCCGGATGATGCCGCTGGTCGGCGGGTTTTCTCGGGGATATCTATTTCCCCCGCCCATTCACTCCGGCGCTGCTCCATACTCACATCCCTCACCAGTGCTAAAGACCTCGATGTTAAGCGCTGACCAAATCCTCTCACACTCCTCTTTAGCGTAGCCCTATCTTGTCAGGCTGACTATGGATCGTCTCACTCTTTAGGTGATTAATAATAATGATAGTATAATAACATTAATAGCATGAGGAGGCGTCACACACCGGGTGCAGACTCCCTGTTGGATGAAATGAAGACCTACTACGAAGAAGCGACGGAATGCAAAGGCCGGAGGAAACTGGAGATCACCGAGAAATCCACAGCCAACAGCAGCTACTGCACGTTTCCATTTGGGAAAAAATGGGATCCGAGCCCGCCGAGAATCGGGCCCGAATCGCCTTGGTGGGAGGAGAATTCTCTAGCTACTGCGACAACCATGGCCCCATTCCATTGGTGATGAACACAAGCCTTTCTTTCTTAATACGCAGTTGATCACAGCTGGACCTTAAATTTACGAAACTGCTTCAACTTGTCATGTGAATTTGTATCATTATCTTTGAAAATTCGATTGTCAGTAGTATCAGTTCTTTCAAACAGCGTAAAATTAGTCTTACGAAATTGTTGCAGGTTACAGCAACCCTGCGCATTAGTGGAATCATAAATTTTAAAATTCTGCTACCATCAATGGGAACCTAGCCGGAAATATGTTGGCAGGAAATTAATGAGTCTCAATTTTATTTCTAACCATAAAGTTTATACTAATGATTTGCAAATATCTGTATGATTCATATTACCGTAAACTACGAATACTTAGATTTTGTTATATTGTGTGCTTTTGTGAAAAGACATCTCCCTACTCAAATGGGCTATACAATTGATTACGCCATCGCACTTGTCAGGGTTGAGAAAGAGTTTCGAGCGGCCTTGATCTCGGCGTTATGTTGGTCGTGAGATGTGGAGGGAATGAAGAAGTAACATTACATCATCAATGAGAATATGAAGGTGATCTAGATCCTTCCATGACCAGAAGATTCCTCTGCGTTGTGGAGCTTCAAATTATCCGCGTTACAGTTACTTGGGATAACTAAAAAAGACGTGGCAACTTTATACCACCAACCGAGTTTAATTTCAATTCAAGTATCGAAGATTTAATGAATACTGTTGCATTATCAGTTAATAAAAAGTTGATCACGAAATTTACTTAACGGTTGAAGGACACAAATCCAATTCATAAAATACGATGTCTAGTAATATTTTACCCCAAAATGGAATAAAGTTACCCCAAACGACTGTACCACGCTGGTTTAGAAGTCTTCAGGATGCGTGGAATTTGCTGCGGCCAAACTACAACAACTTAAAACCCTGTTTTTTTAAAAGAATACTGGATATTTTTGAAAACGTACTGAGTTTCAATCTTATGACATGAAGTTGAGAATACCATCGGCCTTAGTATCGGTATACATGCATCGGAATTGTGTTACGAAGTCACTTAACATAAATAATTTGTTGGAACAGTCATTATTTAAAATTTAGTTTGTAATAAATACGTTTAATCAGTTTTGGTGTGCAACTAATTTAACATCATTAAGGGTGGCCTTCGGAAAGTTTTTAAATCAAAATATATGTTTTCGTAAGTTAAGATTTTAGAAGTGTGTGTCTTTACAGTAAACTAAGTGATCGTGAACGTGCCGGCACCCTACCTTAGCGAGTGCACAGTGTAGTCGAGGAAGAAAATATAACTCACTCGTAAACGGCAGCCACGTATGGGTTCACAGACTCCTGCTGGACGTCGACTTGGGTACCCATCGCGGTCTCTGTGACCCAGGAAACAACACCATAAAATATCAGTTTATAGGAAACTTACACACATTTAAATAGAGTTGTTTTTAGTTATGTTTCATAAAGAGTGCAAGGGCATACATAACCGTTTTGGGGTATAGTGGGCATACTGAAGTTTCTTCCTTATTATTTCGTACACATTTGGAACTAGACTTCTATAAACCTTTGATCTGAAACTGAAGGAGAATTGGAATGAAACAGTCCTGTCCAGTCACCGAGACATAAACATGTAGAACAACAGATTGTCAAATTGTGGTTCGTAGTATTCTGGCATAGGTACTCAGACGTTAGAAATTTTGAATCCATTGCTCGAACGTACTACATTTTTGGCAATAAGAATAAAAATTAAATATACGTAAAAATAACTAAACATCAATTAATTGTTTTCTATATTGGTCTGGTGTACATCACTTTAAAGTATGACACTTAATTTGGTTGACAATGGAACGTTTTACGATAGAGGTAGGAGGAATGTAATTTCTCACAAAATATCACCCTGACGCTAATATTATTAAACAGCTCGATTAATTTATGCATTTGAAATATTATTTCATTCGTAGTGCAAAACTTAGCTAATTACTTTGAATATTCGCCATTGCAGCACTATGTCAACCCGGAACACAAAGCGTGAGAAAAGAAAACAATAAACGAATACAAGTCGAGGTTGTCTGTAGTCAAGACATGCATAAATAAAAATAAATTATTTAAAATCTTGTTAGCAGTTATGTCAAAACAGTACATAAATAATTAGCCTCCGTAGCGTAATTGGTTAGGCGCCGATATAAGGTGCGCGGGGCCTAGGGTTTAAGGGCACGGTTCACCTCAGTTTTCGACGTCTTTTTTTTTATATGTGTACGAGATATTTTTTATTTTATACGTAAATTGTGATTAAGTCTTCCTCTTAGGAAATTTTTGTATCTATCATAGTTTTTGCGTAATGAATAGTAAACGTCAAAATTAGGACTTTACGGTTTAAGTACGCCACTAAAACCAACTGACATACAAAACTGAAAAATAATCACACTATATAATAATGTTTTAGGCTATGATTTGACATATATAAAAAACAAACTTTTTTTTTTGTATTTCTTAACAAATGTTGATAATTTTTTAATTTTTGTTTTAAAATTCAGCATTTTTTATTAAATACAAAAGTATTTTATTTTTTTGTTTTTATGTATTTCAACTCAAAGCCTAAAACATTGTTATACTCTGTGAATTTTGTCGGTTTGGCATGTCAGTTGGTTTTAGTGGCGTACTTAAAACCGTACAAGTACACATTTTGACGTTTAAGTCTCATTACGAAAAAAATTTGAGAGATACAAAAGTTTCCTAAGAGGAAGATTTAATCAAAATTTATGTCTAAAATAAGAAAAAAAAATCTGGTACAAATATAAAAATAAATAAAGACGTTGAAAACTGAGGTAAACCACGCTTTTAAATCCTGACTCGGTCTTAGAGTTGTGTTGTCCCTTTATCTCACTTCAACCTCGTTGGCTGTTTACGCATCAGTCGCTGTAAATATTATTTTATTTTTCGGGTTTTTTAAATTCTGGAGTAAAAAATGTGAAATTTGTTATTACAGCATGAATTATATTTACCTTGTACTACAGTAAACGCACCACAGTTGAACTTTAAATAAACTTGTATTAAGGCCGTAGTTACTCCAAGAAATTTTTTTATATTTTTAATTTTCTGGACTGATTGCGGCATAAATATACGTTAAAAGTTTAACTGCGATGCTTGTACTGTAGCACAAGATAAATAGAATTTACCCTATGATATAAAATTTCACATTTTTTCACAGCATTTTGTAAAAGCGAAAAATAAAATAACTTAATATTGCGACTAAGCTGACTTTTAAGACACCATTATTAAATGACCGCAAAACTTTCTCACCGCCTCTCAATACGTAAGGGAAGAATAACATTTCCAAATAAATAACACCACTATTAAGACCGACCAGACAATTACTGAGACGAAAACAACGGTACACACGAGACACGATGACGTAACGACAATGTCACAGTCACAAGACTGGACAACACAGCAAGGAAGAAACAGCGGAACACAGTAGTTTTTGTAAATGAGCTTTAATAATTTCTTCTCTCACTATAGGTTTTCTGGGACAAATTAGTGTTGCAGGCAGTGGCGAATACCACAAAATCTACAAAAATGGAAAACTGTAAATTTTATAATTTTTAATATTATAATGTCTAGGCCTATATGATAACATAATTTCAAAAATACTCGCGTTTTCATTTGAAAATTATTTTAACATCCGTAAACTTTTCGCGCTCACTTTCTGTTTTGCATTTTGTTCGCACGGATATTTCGGAAACAGCTTAAGACCATGATCTTTCATTTATTTCAAACAATTGCAAATAACGTAAATATTTTTTAACCAAACGCTTTGAAAAAATATTGAGACTGTGAACAGTCATACAATACACAATTTTGCCAGAGCGTTTTTTAAAAATAATATTCCGTTTACTGGCAAAAAATTATTTTGCTTAATTTAGGCTTATTTTGACAGCAAAATGTGTTTTATTTCAAGGGCAAAAATCTAAAAATCTGTTTGGTGTATTGCAACAGAAAAATTAAGATACAAACGATGATATACAAGTGTTAAAACTGCCAGATAGAATTTTTGATATATGCATTAATTTGGGCCAAAGAAAATATTTTCGAAACCACTTCTAAACTAAAGAGCGAGGCCTTAACTGAGAGTGTCAAGAAGGGCAAATCGACCCAAATTTTCGCGCAAAGAGATTGGCAACCCTCATTTTACGGAAAAGGGGGATGAAATGATAGACAACTTTTTCAGAGATGTAACATCTGTGTTATACAGAGCACCACTTATTAAATTGCTGTTTAACTGCTTGTATTTTCTCCAATTTTATTAAAACACTATTAAAAATGAATTTGTTTAAGGCATAGCCGCGTCAGAATAATTTTTGGGATAAAGATGCCAATGCATTTTAGTCTGTTTTTGTGACTTACCGGAGTGTGTAACAACCAGGGGCGTAGCCAGGGAGAGGGATTTTGAACTATCCCTCTTCGAACTACCCCAAATTTCAATAAAACAATTCCAAGCAAACAAAATAGGTGATTATTTCGTGTCCTTCAATGTATGTAGGGATATGTTTAAAGTACTTTGCAACCAGCCCCATTATACACTCCGAAATAATTTCTGGCTACGCTTCTGCATACTTGACCACACGTAGTAGGTATATTATTTACACGGCGTATACATGCAAAATTTATTTTTATTTGTATTATGAATGAAATTACTTCATGTCATTTGAATATCTGTTACATAAAACAATTTACAGATAATATTAAAATCAAATTTCTATCATTTCCGCATGAGGGAAATAACTGCAGGAAAGTAGAAATGTTTGCTGTAACATTATAAATATCCTATTATGTGAAAGCGAGAAAAAATTAAAGTAGCAAGGTTAATGTTTGTGCCGGTGCATGAAAGGCGAGTATGTAAGCTCAATAGTGCTGCATACCGCATATGATGTCGAGGGCACAGCCGGATATGTAGGGGTGGATGTCAAATGCCTCCCCTCCCGCGTGTCTCTTCAGTTGCTGCAGCAGGTGGCGACTCTTCTCTTCAAACACCTCCAGGAATGAGTCAAGCACTCTGAAGTGGAAGGTAGGTGTAATCAGCTTCCTGTGGAGACGCCACTTGGCACCTACGGCGGCCAGTAACAAGCACACATTTAGTAGGGGACGCTTGTGAGTTTCGCCCAGAAACAATGATTTTACCACTCACACCCAACTACGGTTTCATGACAGAAGTGACATCATCATTTTCAGATAAATAAAAACGTTTCATTTAAAATTAGTGCACCAACGAATTCTTATCTTTAAGTTGGTGTGGATGATGGTATACTTCGAATTGGACTACTTTTTGCGTATGGATACATGTTTTATGGTCAATTTCTGACATCTGGGCCTTACAGATATCTTGAATCAGAGTGCTCAACAGCTGTTACCGTGATCAAATATACAATTATAAACATAATTATTGTAACTATTTATTTTATGTGAACGAATAAGTACTCAAGGCAAGCCACAACAACTTCAGGTGCTATGTTCAGCAACGCCGAGTTAGAAAAAGAAAACAATGTATTTTTAAAATGTTGAATAGTAACAATTGCGTCCACTTAAATATTACTGAAACCAAGTTGTAAGGAACTTTTTCAGACAAATCGATAGCACAGTCGCTGGAAGGTAATTTACTTTCTTGTACGCTGGCATAAAATTGTAATTTGTCCCTTTTGTTTCCCTTCATATTGGGCACGTTCTCTATCCCTACTAGAATATGCGATGGAGCTTACAGACGTGCGACTGACAAATGGGCAGCCAGCTGATGTTTCAGTCTTGATCATAAAGACGTAGCGGTTGGAGCAGAGGCCATATCACTCTCACCCCCAAGCGATGGGGGGTGGGGGGTGGAGTTAAGTGTGTCGACCAGGATTTTCGCATGCAGGAATTGTGTTGGATGATGCCATTTGTCGGTGGGTTTCCTCGCGAGTCTCTGCTTTACCCCGCGTCTTCATTCTGGCACTGCTTCATACTCACCTCATGTCACCCCTCATCAACGCTAAAGACTTACTTGTTTAGCTCTGACCAAAATATCTTTACTTCTTTTAAGTATTCCATTATTCTTTATATTATTAGGTACATAAAATAAAACCAAAGTAATTTTACCGTTAACCGTAAAACACGTGTGTGCAGTCATGTATACATTTGCCGACTTCACTGGGTCACTAACGTCATATGACTCAAACTAAAGATACTAAAACTTTTGAATGTAACATGATGTTTTCCACGTGTCTTGAACATTATAAGTTTCGGCTTCGCACTGTGAAGTATAGCAACTTGTATCCGAGCTACCTGTTTACCTGATTAGTGCTAATAAAGTGGGCGCTAGTAAGTGTTGAGGTCGAACCATCCATAACTTTGTTATCATCACAAAAAGTTAACGGATAGCTGTCACCAAAATCGTCTTAGAGTATAACTTTATGTTAAGTCTTGCGCAAATGATAGTAAATAAGTTTTTAAAATTTTCTGGTATATTGTATGTAAGTATACCAGCTATTTTCATGAAGAAAAATAATTGTTGAAGCTGAACACATTATTTTTTGTACTGTCTATAGAATTAAATTGATTTCTTAAAACATTTACTACAGTTATAATATACATTTTTCTGCAAGAGTCTGGTGTATGTTATTAGTTAAGTAAAGATTTTCATTTATTGCAAGTTGTTGAATGTTTATAGATTCTAATGTGATATAAAACTGCATAATTAACCCTTCATTTAGCAAGTTTTGAGCAAGGAAGAATAAAACATTAATGTGTGACGTGAAACTGGTGGAACATGCATGTAAATCTCATAAAGTGTAAAATTCAATATGAAATCGTTCCGTTTTCTGTACATAAATTTCAGTCCAAGTAATTTAAATCAAATATATTAATTTTGCATGGTTAAAGAAGGGGCATAGCCATTGACCTACAGTTTTTCCAAGAGATTCAAGAATTTACCGAAGATAATGCTATTGATTTGCCATCGTGGGAGGAGATTACATTCTAGAAAAAAGCTTTGCTATGTTTTGGGGAGTCTCGGTCATATGATTGTTACTTTAATGAGAATGAGTTACATTGTTGTTTTGGTGTTGCAATGTTCAAGTTAGTGAGTATACATGTATTTGATTTCACACATGTATTAAGAATACGAGTAGCATCTCACCTGTGCTTGTGAGAAGACCTTCTCCAAGCCACGGTGTCATCAGCTTGTAAACATTTGATTTTTCTAGATGCTTCATACTGCTCAGGATGACCTACAACAATGTTCACAAATCCACATGGTTATTGCCAATCATTAGAGATGAGAAAAATTCGTGAATTAAATGACCTACATGTTAGAATCAAATGTCCGATGCATACTCAAGCACCGACTATTCGTTCATTGTCTGCTGTTCCACTGGGTAGCAGCTAGTCGACAAATGGTCGGGACTTGAGCATGCATACGGCACTGCATTCTAACATGGAGGTCATTGAATTAGCGAAATTTTCTCTCCTCTACCAATCATGTTAGTGGTTTGTACATATCTGTTTGGTCATTTCGCGCTGTTTTTATTCTTTTAAAACTAATTTCGTGTTTTAAGAGTTTGTGTGATTTGAAACAGTATTTCGTGCAAAACAAGATGAAATTTGTGAATCAAATTTTAAGAATAACCTAGTGGATGGAATGTGTGTACGAAATTAAGTTACAGGTGTAGTGTTACCACGATTACTGTTTTAAAAAGAAGAAGCTGAGCTAATTTTGTCCTTTTGCATTTTTTGAGTGCATGTGTTCGATTTTTGTAACTTCATATTCTTTGCGGCTTGTGTATTTTTGGTTATGTGGCAATTACGGGCTTCCAATATGAATGAGAAGTATGAACTGTCTATTACATGCACTAAAGTCATAAATTAAAACAGTTTTCTGGCTCAGTTGTAGTACCTATAAGTCTTAAGACCTATTCCTTCCGGTGTTTTGGTTACATGTACTGTGGAAGTAACAAAACTAGCTTGCTAATGGTTTGTTTAGGGTGTTTAATTTTAACAAAAAAAGTCGTACCGTATTAAAAACCTAACAGGAGTAGCATGATGTCTAAAACAGATTGTTATATAGTAGATTAAGTAATGACATTGGCCGAAAGGACTATTATTTAATCTGGGAAGCACGTGCATTTTTCGAATCACAACACACCGTGACAGTTAAACTTCTTGGCAGAACAATTGTTAGTAACTTGCTCAAAATAAAAACTAATTCACATGCTGAAATACAATAGTTCAAAACTACCGCATAATCTCGCTCGTGGCAATAATAATGAATTATAGAAAGTTAATTAAAATTAACTTTAACCAATTTCACAAATAATTTAAAAATTATTTTTTTTCCATGAATGACATTACATATTTTTGAAAAAACTTAATGGTGTCTTTACTTGGTGCGAATTAATTCATTTCTGTACTTGAGTTCGATTTAAAAATGTTCTGATTTCCAAAAACAGTATAATTTTGACTTAACGTGTCATGTATAAGCTATATTATAATTTTGTTGTTAGGATCAAAATGTAATCAAAATTAATGGATAGAAGTAAAACAATATTCACTTTCAATACAAATTATCGTTTTTATTTTTTGATAATCAACACCTTTACATCTTTGTTTGTTTAAGCTACAAGCTGGATTCTGGATTTTTGAATGAATTTTTTACATGCATGCTATTTGGAGAACAAAGTTATTCTTAAAGTAGTCGGGGTATTTATCAAGGCCCAATTATCTTACACGACATGTGATACTTCCAGCAGTTAAGTATCAGAGAACAAGCAGGACAATAATCGGGAGGGAAGCAACACAGAGGAAAAGGAGGAAAAACAATAAAATGTACTGCGGTTACTGATAAACAAAATTTTTACATTTAAATCCGGCTTAATTGATCAGTTGATATAACTGCTTTAAAAGGTTTACAACGGCCACATTTCCCCCCTGATAATTGAGAGTTATTATATTAGTACAAAATTAATACAACTATTTTTAATATTCGTTAGTATTTACATGATCATAATTCTGAAGTAAGTACCACTTCGACATCTCAACTGGTTAGACATCATGGGCTAACCGAAAATTAATTTTAAAGCCTTTTCACCTTTTTAGCGGTCGAGATTTTAAAATTTTTTCTATCACATGTTAAGTATTTGTAGAAGTATCCAGTTGAGGTGAAAATCACGATGATAACCCATTAAGTCAAAGGTAAATCCACGATTCATTTTAAACAAATTTTATCCATTCACAACCCTGACAGTTTGACTTTAGAAAAGTCCTTAAACCTGTTTATGGGAAGCGAAAAGCATCTCTATATCTCGATAGCTTTTATAGCTATCAAGGATTTATCTAAATACATCGCATGTCTCCCCCCCCCCCTTAAACGTCGAATAGGAAAAAATAGCAAATAAAAAAACTTTAACCACAGTTAAGGCTATTTTATGGATGTTATATTGAAGTGGAAACTGTTTTGATAGAGTGTTGGTTCGAGCGATATCAAAGATTCATTGGAGCCCCATTTCAGCCTGTTTAGTAACTTTCCGACCCCTTAAGTTTGGAATTTATTAAAAATAATACAATGCTATTCAGGTATTCAAATATAAGCAAAAATCTTGTCGGTATCTAAAAGTTCAGTGGGGTTGATATATAGCCTATCGATTATGAATTGAAAACACATTTTACCCTTTTTTTTTTACCTCTTTGGAGTCGAACTTGGATAATTACATGAAGTTGTTTTAAGGTATTTACGTAAACATCATTCTGAAGTAAAGAGCACTTCGATATTTCGACTGGTTCGATAGGTATAGAGGAATAATCGAAAACACATTTCACGTCTTTTCGTCCCCTTAATTATCGAATTTTGAAACGTCTTTCAAATTGAAGTAAAAATCACGACGCTAACCCATTAGGTTCGATCTGTAAAGACGATTAATGAAAAAACATGTTTCTACCATTTTGCCTCATTGGGAATCGAATGTCAATAAACACTAAAACGACTTTTAGAGCATTTACTTAAGCGTAATTTTGAAGCGAAAATCTACTCTGTATCCGAAATGGTTCGATACATATAGATTATTAATCGAAAAAACTTTTAAGCTCTTTTCACACCTTAAATATAGGATGAATAAAAATCCTGGAATAGGCTATTATATACATATTTATCTGTGTTCCATTGTAGTAAAAATCAAGACGATAGGCCGTCGGGTTTCACATATATCGACGATTCTTCTAAAATAAATGTCACTCATTTTAACACCCTTAGGGATAGAATTTCGAAAAATCATGTCTTAGTACTCATCTGGGATTTGAGGGCAATCCACACAAACATTTTCACATAAGTGATGAAGTGGTTTGGACTGCAGCTTGATATGTCAGTCAGCCAGTCAGTCAGTCAGTCAGGCAGTCTGTCAGTCAGTCAGTGAACTATTTTATAACATACCACAAGTTGGCAAGATACATATATGGAAACAATTTTTCTTTGTTTTTGTAAAGAAAAGTAAACTATAATATTTTTACGACTAGTGTTCTAAATGTTGAATTATTTTTACAACATAATTAACAAATTTTTATCAACAAAACCATATTTTGACATAGTTTTTTGTATTATCTAAAATAGGCTAACTTTAAATATTGAACTATATACTTTTTGGTGCAAGTCTCTTCAATTAGTTATTTTTCTTAAGAGCGTTTTGTAAATTTGGCTTTTGAAAAGAATTCAATGCGATAAAATTAAGATAAGATATTACGATGTAAAGCTAGTATTCGTAACGCGATATGTGGTAACTTTTTTTTTACGAAATACATAATTTTTAAAAGAAACGTTTTATAACACTTTTTGTACGTGAAAATCGACGAATTTAACTATTCAGAAACAACTTATGCTGACAGGTTAAATTTTAGTGTGGCGAAATAATCTGAATCAAACTTGTTTCCTGAATTTATTCCGCTGAATCGTCACAGTCAATAATACTAAATGTTGAAAAATTTGTAAGTCATATGCGTAACTCCTTAGATGTCTTGTGCTCACGGTAAAGTGAATAGTGACAGATAATCTTGTTAAGAATAATTAGCAGGTAATATATTTTTTTGGCATCAGTGGTTAAATTTTGAGTAAGTTGAATTATGTTCACCGTATTTATTTTTTACGCTGCTCGTTTATATTTGCAAGTGTGGAACGGTACAAATTTTATCATAGGCAAAACATTAACGACCACTTTATAAAAATTAACATTACCATAAATAACACATGAATATATTATCTGAAAGGGAAATATACGAATCACTTGTTACATAGAGATGTTCACGGCCGATACGCGAGGCAGGTGAAGGTAGCGGGCAGAGAGATCGGTCGACTGCAAGAACGCACAGTCAGCCAGTCAGCGGCGAGATAGCACATCGCACTGGAATATTGACTTACCTCGGCGTGCTCCGGCCTTGTGAGGTTCACGTGCGCCATCGTGACCATCCAGGTGCGGAAGATAGGCCCGTACTTCTTCACCCACTCCTGGCGCACTCGCATCATCTCTGAAGACAGAGGCAATAACAACTGCCACGACAAACCAACTATACCAGTGGTATTGGTGAGAGGGTTTTGCGGCCCTTTAACAACGAGGTTTAAGAGCCGATGAGGGTGAAGTGAGGTGAAGATACAACACAACATCCATGACCGAGCCGGGATTCGAACCCAGAACATCTTGCACAATAGATCGGCGCCTAGCCGACTACGCTACGAAGGTCGGCACTAACTACTAGTGCAAGAACAGAAATTATCTCTTAGGTCCCTACCTCCGGAAGTACGCACCCGCAAAATGGCAGGGATCAGTAACAATACGGAGGACGTTATTTAAATGTAGATCTTGACAAAAGTCTGTCAGTCAAATAAGAAGTACATATAAATAACTGGGTTGAGAAAACGGACCGCGATATGAAAAGCTTAGAGTGTCATAGGAGGATCTCTTTGGTTCGGCTTCTAAGACCAAACTGAAATCCATAAGTCGGCTATACAAATTGTATCATTAAGTAATGCTATACTTACGCTTTTAGCATCCATACATTTCTTCACTGAGCATGACTCCAAATTATCAACAAAATAATTCCTACTGACGGTCTACCTTTACGTCCATTGAACATATTTGTACTATTTGTATATCACAAACAATGCTTTCATGTGGCGAAAATATATCAAGAGCGAAATAAACGAGAATTCACTAGTTAATGTAACATATATAATTCTAGAATTTCCGGTATTGAACGCAGTTAATATAGTATGGTAATGAGTATATTTATATGTAAACCAATGATTTAAAATGCAATACATCCGTATTTCATTCTGTATCGGACTTAGTTCCGCCACGCATAGGAATCCGGAATTGCAAGTAACTGAGCAACGTGGTCGTTTAAAAAAGAATTATTGTGATTTTAGTGGCAGTACAGTGATTATTCACATTCATTTGGCTGTTGATTTTGAATGAGTGACAGATTGTACCATTTTACTGAGTAACACAAAAAGAAAACATCTATAATCTTATCATAGAATTATATATTTAAAAATCTTATGCCGATGAAAGGAAAGAAAATCGACTACGGCAAATATTTTAAAAATATTACTTTAAATGAGATGACAAAGAAGGAACTGCTACCACAGTTAGTGTACGTAGATCTCTAGGTATATTTAGCTGGGAAGGCAATTATTTTCAGAGGTTGAGTTTGAAACTCGTAGTACGAACTGAAGCAGGTTGCTTACCATTCCTTGGCACAAGGAACTGCGACAGGTTGCCGACGATTGGCGCGCACGGAGGGCCGGGCAACATGTTCACCATCACGACGAAGCGACTCCTCCTGCGGCGGTAGGCCACCCCGCACAACACCAAGAACAGCACGAACACGTACCACACTGCAACCAGCGCCTGCATGCCGCAATGCTGCAACCGCACCATACAGTTTTTGTGCTAGGTATTATATCCTTGTTAAAAAATAATAATTAAAAACCCACTCTCTTTTAAGTGTAGTTTATGTTTTTAATGTATTTCGTTTAGCTGTCTGAACAACTACTAAAACATAGTCTATTAACACACTTTTAACAGTTTGACTTTAACATGTAGGTATTTAAATTCTGGTTTTATGAAATTTAATGAATTTGATGACTCGCCTAAAGTTATATTCATCGGTTAAGCAGCATACACATGACTCAAACTAAATTTTTTGATTTTTCTCAGTCATACTCTCATGCTACGTTATGAATACAGTGAGATTCGTACCATCTATAGGAAAAAAATATGTCTTACGAACACAGGCCTGGAATCGCACCGTTACAGTAGTACAAGTCTCGTGACTTACAATGCATAGCGCGCAGCCTGGGTCGTGTTACTATGGAATGCTGCATCGGATACGCCTACCGTCCAATTAAGCACGACTCTTCATGTATGTAATTGTAAATAATAGCTGCAATCGTAACTAGTAGAGACAGGAAATTCCACGAAAAAAATTTTGCATCACTTTGTTTCAGTGCCTTACGTGCGCACATGCATCTCTGTTATGTTGTCAGAGATCAGATGCCGTAACACCCAGCGTGTGGAAGTTAAACCCGCAGATCACAGACGTGATGTGTGGCAGTTATCTATGTACTGATTGACACAGTCAAATGAGTAACGACTCTGCACAAAAACACTCTGTCAATAGCCATGAAGCTGAGCTGCAGGTGTGCACGTAAGGCAATGAAACAAAGTGGGGAAAAAATCTTTTCACCAAAAATCCCTGTCCCTGTTAACTAGGTACATACAATGTTTCAATCTTTCACGACAAGATATACAAGTTAGTAGATTACATTGTATAGGTGTATGTTAGAATAATAATAATAGTTACAAAAGTAGAAACATTTCTTAAATGTATTTTAAAACACGTAGATGAGTGAACAACATACTGATAACACAACCGTGCTTAATGTATTTTGTTCATTTATTAGATGGAAAATATGTTGAAGAAAAGCAAATGTAAGTGAATGCTTTTAAGTAACAAATTAAATTTTTCGTTATTTTTAACGAAAAACTTGACCCCAGTTATTAAGGGCGTGGTCTACCGCAATTTTCGTCACCATTTTTTTTATATTTTTTATTTGTATAAGATATTTTTTTCCTTATTTTAGACTCAAAATGTGACTAAATTTGGCTCTTATGAATTTTTTTATCTCTCATAGTTTTCGCGTAATGGCTTGTTAAAGTCATATTTTGCACGTTTCCGTTTTAAGGACTACACTAAAACCAACTGATATACCAAACTAAAAAAAAATCACAGTGGATAAAGACATTGCAGGCTACAATGGCATGCTCATAAAATAAAGAATAAAACTTATTTGTATTTAAAAATAAATTATTGAATTTTTAAATTTTTTATTTTCAGTTTCAGCATTCAGCGACTAGATTATAAAATGCAAAGGAACGTAAGTGGAATAACTAGGTCAAGTGGTTTACGAGATATCGCTGCTGCCGTGGAAAAATCTCGCATGTAAATTTTTTTCTGAAATTGAGGTTTTGTACTTATATGGTTTCAAATACAATTCTCCATGAATTGTGAAAATCTCGTGTGTATAACTGTTGTGCAGTATTTATAGAAAATAACTTTTGAAATCTCCTATGTGAACAGCATACAAAACTGCCTTGGTACCATCCAAATCCAAAGGGAAATGTCTTCAAGATCTCAAAGAAGTGATTGGAAAATAGCGCCACTACTTTTATGAAAATTTACCATACAAATAAAAAAAAATTATTTCTGATTGAAGTTCAGAACCTTGAACCTTCTTCAAATAGAGAGCATGGACTTATCGTAAAGTTCTTTAAAAAATCGTGATTATTGTCAGTGTCACTGTGTACTGTATGTTGAGAATTTTTCGTGCAATAAGTTATTCTTTACGAACAGCTACACTTTATGTTTTAATGTTATAACATTCTAATTAACAGTGGGTCTATTCAATTTGTAACTCTCGAGTTTAATTAGATAGTTCTTTGATTACATTATCACAAACTGCCCAAATTTTGGCCCCTTCAGATTTTAGTGTGAATTTTGTGCCATAATTAAGTAATCATCTTAAGGATTGAACTTACCTTCAAAAAATGTATTCTTCATTTGTAAGAATAATATAAAAAATCTATCCCTCTGAAGAGAATTTTTAAATAATATGAAGGCTTTTTCCTTATGTCTAATTTCCAGCATGGCATAACTTCCTATGTGTCATATGCACACTAAAATATAATTTTCACAATATATACTGTTTTGAAAGAAACTCACGTGTTTGTTTTGTATCACAAAAATATAATTACTGAAAACAAATGCCAAATTGTTATCGTGTTCAGTTGGGTATGTCAGCAAACAAGTTTTTTGCCCCTCCTGCGAAGTCTTCATTTTTGCATATAGGAGATTTTTCCACAACAGCAACGATATGACGTATTGCCCCACATATTCGAATGACTGCCATTTTAAAAAGTAAGCACCTGCAGCATTCTAAAACAATATATAGTGAATGTAGCACCATGTTTCGCTGTGACTGTAGCGAAGCTGCGATGCTTGCAGTCCACAAGGTACTGAAAGTGCTAGAGAGCTATATTGAATCATTAACTCTACACTTTCACCTACGATGCATGGGAATGATTCTGAGCAGTATCCACAGCGCATGCAGCATTTCTTATGAGGACCGATTTCGGCCGGCTGCTGTCTCTGGTGGCTGTAGTTTGACCCGTTTCTGGGCGACGAAGTGTATGTCACCATTACACCACCTCGCTACAGACCTATGGTGCAGTTAGTTCTTGCGTGAACGCATTTTTGTGAATAGGGGTGTAAGGAAGTTTTAGAGGAGGATAGGATGTACTGCAGTTTTCATACAACCTCGTTTTGGGCGTCATTGCGAATTTATGGCATTATGATAGGTTAAAGTAACTATTCTAGGTCGTAGTGCGTGACTGAATGCAATGTCGTCATTGATAAGTCATTTAGAATAGACGGTAGTCGCAATTCATCGTTACTCTTCGACCGGAATAAAGCTATACGTTTCGTTGTTAATCAGGCTCCGTGACTTACGTTTCCCCAGAGAATTTTCTGCTAAAGGAAGCTGTCGTTATTTTTTTACTTACTTAATGTGATAGCCCAGCATGTTTAACGATTTAGTATTTTTGCAACTTTTACAACTACAGCCTTCAATATGTATATATCCTTCTAAAGCGTACTTAAGCACATAATCACTTTTTTTGTTAGAATTTTGGTGATAAGGTTGTAAAGTTTTGAACTTTTAACTTGGAGGAAAATGAGAGATTAAGCTTATAGTTCCAATTTATTGCTAACACGCTACTTTACTGTTATTTTTTCGGGAAGTGTGTGTATATTCGTTGTAAAATTACTTATTAAAACTTTAATATGCATGTAAGGTAGATACGATAGAAATTTTTGTTAACCAATTAGTTGATTGTTTCAGCTCAAATTTTATTTACACATCCAGTAACCATGACATATTCAAAGGATATTTCTTTTTTCACTCTTCTTTTAATCAGAAAGGCAACCCTGAAATATGACATTTATCTTCTAAGCAAAACACAAATAAAATACTGCAGTGTGTTTATGTGAAAAATATTGGTAGCCTATTAATATTTGTACGAAACACATGTGGATTACGAATTTTCTTCACCATCAGGTGTATGTGGTTGAAGAAAGGGGCTCTGACTCAGAGATGCTAATGAGTATTTATTTTTCATCTTACTTGAAACTCATACGTAGTTTACCAAGCTGTAACGGCACTTACCAGGTTCACTTCTGCCCCGCAGGTCCAAAGTTTCTGCTAGGCGCCACTTAGCTGTAGTATGTGAGAAGCATGGCTATAATGTCACTGCCGCAAGGAGCGTTCGGCTACACTTTGACGAATTCTTGAACGGAGGAACTTTAGCTTTGAAGGATTTTGTAGGGATTCTTGCGTCTGCCGTACGTTATCGTCATGTCAGTTAAGTGGTTAAGGTAAAGTTCTTGGTCGACACCTTCCTATTCAAGCGTTCCTTTGTTACCCAAGGTTGTTATTCACCACTCGCGTGAGGTTAGTACTAATACAACTTGATAGAAGTGTCTGTGAAGTTGCGGTATCACTTGAAACTAGGTCAAGGTAAACTAGTTGTAAGTTGACTTTTTCCTACCGATAAGACATTGTCATGCGCTTTAATAACGAGCCTGGTGTTGGTTATTAAAAAAAATAACGGTTTCTATTGCACGTAGTTTCTTGACAGATGACAAGAGAGACACACAGTGCACCTGAGAATTGAACAAATTGCTTAAATATCTAAACATATTTAAAAAAACCTCTCGCCTTCTTAATTTTCAGACGTTTAATTGTATTAAACGTGAAATCGTATTTTTATTTACTTGCGAATTTATGTTATTACGTACTATTTACATACTAAATCTCGGCAGTTGAAAATATACAAGAGAACACCAATGTTACATAATTAATAATTTTCAATTCCTCTTTGATTTTCCGGAAATTAATATTAGAATGTTGCATAAACCACGTGCGTGCTTTGGGACTCTTAGGTACGAATGAAGTCACAGTTATCACATGCTCCAGTACACTGCCTCGAAACATTTTTCTCTTCTCTTTGGAAAGATTTTTATTGAGGTTTTTGGTGACTTTTAAATCCCTATTTGACAAGCTGCTGATTCTAAGTTTAAAAATTTGAAATAATTTCGCGGTCTCTGTTGCTTTACACACACATTTACACGCACACACGTTCACCTACCTCATTCACACCCCCCCTCCCACACACACACATAAATAAATAAATAAATATATATATATATATATATAACCTGTTAGTAATCGTAATAATTTGCTTAGAATTTATCTGCAAACAGATTTACATGTAAGTCTTTACAGCTATTAGTAGAATATAATTTGTGATTCTATTAACACTTCCAAAACAGTTAGTGAATAAGTAAATGTGATGTATTATTTCATACAGCCCTAAAAATGTAACGTCTTAAATTGTTTATATTTAACTAGCAGTCCCCCGCGGCTTTGCTCGCGAGTATTATTCGTAACTGATAATATTTACTTTAATTGAAAAACCTCTTTGTACACAAGATTGGTACTTCAGTCATCAAGTGTTAGAATGTCCAAGCGGCTAGTTGAACTAATTCTGCAGCAGGATAAGTAGCTATAGCTGTCCACGCGAAAAGCAGTCTTAAGTCTGTCCCTGC
>PNEQ01071588.1:0-26952 GCA_003012365.1 Medauroidea extradentata
AACGAAAAGAGTACAGAGCCCAAGTAAACATCAATGACAGACTAAACTGTCAAAGTGGCAAGCGAGATCACAACGACACAACTGCAATGCGTAGATAAACACAACGCTGTTCACAAGTACAAACAACTGACAACGTCAAAACAAGAGAGTGGATGTTTCACAAACTGATTAAAAACAAATTTAAAATATAAAGAAATTTATCTTTTTTAGTAGAATACCCACATTTAACCCGAAAATTGAGAGTACCCACACTTTTACCCGCTAAAAAGCAAAATACCCGAAATGCGGGTAATTACCCGCAGATTGGCAACACTGGAGTGCCTGCCCCTCGCACATCGACAAAGCTTCCCCTTCTCCTTCGTGGAGACAACTCCCAGCCAATCAGCGACCTCCTGACACAATGGCTTATCGTATCCTCAACAACACGCAAACCATTTATTCGATCATTTTGAAAATTAGTACATTTGACATTTATATTTACTGGCATAAACTGTTAAATTTTCATTAATTTACTTCCATTATTTACATATGTTTAATATTTTGTCACAGCATGACGACCATCTAAGCCCCGCCTACAAGCAACGGCTATGGTCGCCTTCAAGGGGGGAGAGGGTTGGTTTGACCCTCTCTCTCCAAGTCTCTATTCTGTCGCTACCCCGCTGTGCACCCTGTAGCTATTACAGCGTGAAAACATAAATCTTTCCTCCAAACTTCCTTTTATATAGTTTGATACTGGTAGGCCGGCAATTACGTATGAAATTTAGTTAACATCGAAACAAGTTAATTGGGCTATTCCCTGTACATAAAACAATTCACATTGAAATACTGAATAAAATAAAACTTGATTCAAGTCTCTATGACAATTTTGACTAATTACATAACTATAGCATACACACATTTATTTACAAACTTTACGAATGAATAAAGTTGCGCATCTCAGCCTGAATCACAGGCTCTTCTTTATAGTTACCCTTGAAAATATTTCTTCGGCGTTGACGTTGTGGATAAATTCAAATATTTCTCTCCTGGTCGTAGTCGTAGAAGCAAATTCGTACTTTTCTGACGACGCGTAGAAACAATTTTGCGTGTCGTCGAAGAAAATCTTGAGGTCTTCTTGACTATACGTCAGTTCAGTACCATGGACGGGAAAGTTCTTATTTTACCTAAAATTTTCTCATCGTTCTTAAACAAACTTTCCTTCTCTTGTTTTAACGTCGCATTACAAATTTCAATAAATGCTTTCCTCGTAGCTTACCTCGGGTTTGTTCGCTTATACGATCAGATCAGGTTGTGGTTCACGGTACGAAACAAAATATTGCTAGCATGAATATAAAAACTGTAGAAGTCATTAAAGTTCCAATACATAGACGATTAAAAAATTACAATAGTCCTGGCACGAGGTAACTGCTGTCATAGAATATTAAATACATAGGTTTATTGATAAATACATTAAAATTTATAATCGTCTGTAACATCGGGCAAATGCTATGTTACAACATTAACCTTGTGATCGAGCCAACCTGATCGGTCACGTGACTGAGTAAGCCTACTTAAACCCAGCAGGTTTCTTAATACAGTCTGTCCCATAAGTTCGGTCTCATAGGAAAAATTCGGTCTCCTAAGGAAAGTTAAAATAGGTGAATGGAATGGAATGTTATTGTAAAGAACAACATTACTGCTGCATGTCGCTCCATCCCGCCGGCCATGCTACATCGTGTACAAAGTAATTTAAACCATCTCATACGCATGAGAAAAGCACATCGCGCCCATCAATTTGAACATTTTCTGTCGTAATGACACACGTAATTGAACACACTGCTGTTGTCTTAAGCCAACACACTACATCACTATTAAATCATTCCATATTTCACCAATTTATATTTACCCTATGAGACCGGACATGGGACTTCCCGTATAACCGCTTAGAGTTTACCTAGTACTCCGCTACACTCCGTGCATAAAAATAGTGTTCTTTTTTTAACGTGATGTATATTGGAGTGTTGCAAGAATACAGGTTGTTAAGTCTTCAATATTTGGTTTGCATATAAGGCCAGCTAGCGTTTATACAAAGACAAAAAATGAACAAAGAACTTACCTTATTCCTCCCGTAGTACTTATTAACTAATTTGGCTGTAAACGTTTTTAAGATAGGTACGTAGTTAACATATCCTAAAAACCTGATTGAACGTTATTTTTAAGAAAAACGTACGTATTTGGTAAGCGTTTCTTGACCAAAATAAAATCTCTGTCTTTAACTTCTAAATATGAAAACTAATGATTGCGTTATTATTCATTTGCGCTATTTTTTCGCTCATACAAATATGCGTACGTAGTGGTGAGATATTTACAAAATGACATTTTAAGCCACAAAGATGGAAAACAATTGCATGTTGCTTAAAACTTTATTTTATATACTGGAAAGTTAAGAAGCCTGAAGCGACGGAACACAGACTGTAAAGAAACAAAGAAAATGCCTTCAAGGCACCGTGCCTCCCACACACTGGTCTGCTTCCATGTGGGCGAGAGGAAGAGAAGATACGTCGACATTTTGCTTTACTTTATTTTCTTTTTTTTTTTTATTTTCGAGAGGAGCGGGAATTATTTGTTGTGGGTAGAAAATAACGCTTCTACTGTGCGGGGCATATACGGGCTACAAAATTTAAGTGAAAATAAAAACTGTGACAGAGCTTGTCCCCTTCGGTTCTTTCGCTGTGATCAAGGGTTAGCATTCAAACTATTCAGTAAAAAAAATTGCAGGTTTTACGAAAAAAAATTTGAAAACTACGTTTATTGTCTCCGTATTTCCTTTATATAAAAGTTTACACTGTTTGGCTGCTCAAATACATTTTTAGCTGCTCAGAAAGCCTGGAAAAGTGTGGCAACATTTTTCTCTGATGTATTAATGCTATTAAAAATTGGTAATAAGTGTACTAGTCCAGTACTAGTCCAACAGCATTGTTGACAGTCATTCAATACGCTTTTATTCAAGCATTAAATTCAGTATACTTGTAAACTACGAAATATTGCAGTTAGAAACGTCATGTTAATATAGTTAAAGTTTAGTGCTGTTTGTGACTATTTCCATGCTGAGGCATCCTTTGGATAAAGGTGTTGGGCATAAAGTAATTAGTTGTTTTATATATGTGCCAAATTGTTCTATTTGATGTTGTTAGTTGCACACAGACGCTCTGCCAATAACCACGAAGCAGAACTGCGGATCTGTACGTATAGACAGTATACAATAAAGTAAGCACTGCTTACATTTTTCTTTCAGCCATTTTGCATCCACCAGTACTGTATTTTAATTCGAAAACTTCTATGTAATAGAAAACCAGTGTAAATATTTCACCACAGTCAAAACTTTACAACTTTGGCTCCAATTAAATAGAATGTATGTTTATCATAAGAGTTGCAGGGTGCTAAGTTTAAAGTGAACAGCCTTTAAGCATTGAAAAACAATGTTGCAAACATTTTTTTTTCGCGAAATATAGAATTCCAATGTGTCGCCCACTGAAAACGTCATGTGAAGATGAAATATTTTGATTGACACCTGTTTTGTTATCTGTACGTTGAGCTAAGGTTAATTCTACAACAGGTTAGAAAGAAAATGTCTTTTCTTGTGGGAGAGTTTGGAACAGGGAATAATTCTGCCGCTAGTCGTGCTGCTATCGCTAACGGGCGTATAAATATAGGAAACTGTAGTAACATTAAATTTTAATAGGCTTGGAAAATACAGAAGTCACTGAATTTAATTTTTAAGTGAAAATAAAACCAATTTTGGCTTTTAAATTATCAACTTCATGTGACTTAAAATTCACGGAAGCTCTGTGATTGGTGAGTTTATACCTGTTACCGATACCAGCGCCCAAGCGACAGAAATAGTCCCTATGCCAAACTTTTAACATTGATCTTTCCAACCTGTTATAGAATTAACCCTAGCAGAGGTTAGTCTGACTGTGAGCGTACCTTCACAATGTGGCATACTTCTGCCAGGCAGCGTATTTTTGGCTGTTGCCATCTTTAGAGCCTCACAATAGCAGTAAGTTAAGCACTGTCCAACATCAGCTAGGACAAATCATGACGGGACTTGAATTCGAATGTCAAGATACTTACAATTTACTTTGCCAATCAATTAATTTAATTCCAAAGAAAAGTAATTTGCCAATCAATTAATTTAATTCCAAAGAAAAGTAATTATTTTACTTCCTTTTAAAGTGATGCTGAGTGAGTGAATTTTGGTCAGCGCTCAACATGGTGGTCTTTAGCCCTGGTGGGGGGGGGGGTGGTGACATGAGCTGAGTATGGAGCAGCGCCGGAATGATGGTGCGGGGGAAAGGGCAAATCCCCGAGAAAATCCGCCGACTAACGGCACGATTTCCACATGCGAAGATTCTGGGGACCGACCCCGCCGGTTATCGAATCCGGGGATCGCCTTGGTGGGAGGCGAATGGCCTGACCATCCGGCCACCGCGGCTCCATAATGCTACTGAGTTTACTAATGAATGACGTCCTATGCACACCTCAGAACGAAGGCACTTACTCGAGAAGAACATACTTTCAATTGATACCTACGAATCGCAGGAATAAATATATTTTTGAGCACAATATTGATATCCACTATGAACACAGGGGATTTTCGTCTTTGGTCTGCATTCATAAATGTAACTTGTGAATACGAACTCATTAATTTGCTTTTTAAACTGAATTTAGAGTTATTGCTTCATTTTATTTTATTGCACGAACAGTTGAAGTTTATGGTTGCTTCAGGGAAAATACATAGTTAAAATTAATTTATCAATGCCTTTTTTAATACACCTTGGTTTACGTCCACGTTTTGTGACAGATGTAAGGTATTATTATTAATCATTACCGAGTGTGTTCGAGCGGTGGTAAAACGATCGCCTCGCATTCGGGAGGGCCCGGATTTGAACCTTGGTTCCGGGTTACCAGGGATTTTCGAAATCACTCAAGTTGAATGCTGGGATGATTCTTAAAACAAGCCCGGGTCGGCTGCTGCCTCCTTTCCTCTTGTTCCTCTACTAAGGCCTTGTGTGACCAAAGTGACCAAATAATGAAATAAATAAACTACCGGTGCGTCTATGTTGAGCAAGTTATCGATGCATCCGCTAATTATCTGGGATTCGAACCCGGTACCTATGTGTTCATGTAACGTCTCCACAAAGATCACTCTGACTATGCGCTCTCCTTGGCTGGAGGCAATGAGGATTCAATATGGCGGGGCGGACTGGCTCAAAGCAGGGTTGAAAGCAGTAGCAGGTGATGGTGGTCAGGTTGTGGATGTACTGAAGAGGGCTGGTATGAGAGGGGTGTGAGGAGATCTCGCACGCGTGTCCCGGGGGGTGAGAGGAGGCTAGATCCATGCTCGCGCTATCGATCTCCAGAGGGGGCGGCCGCCTTGGGTGACCTTGAGACCCTTACACCCCTGCTTCCTTCTTCCCCCACCCACTCCACCACACCGGGGAGCGGATCATAGCCGCGATATGACACCCGTGCTCGGCATTCACCCGAGGTATGTCAGTCATCTTCTATCTCACCACTACACCTTCACCTGTGACCCGTCGACCTTCTGGTCCAGCCCTCCCGCATCTTCCCAAGTACCACGCTGCAGCCGCTGCTTCTCCAACTAGACAACTATTTGTATAGCACGTACGCTGAGTTAGTATTTATTACGCTGTTAGTGGTACAGTCATTATTTAATTTCCTTGGTGGCTGAAAGCTCCTGACTATGTTTTCTCCAAACACAGATACAAACACTAATGGGGGTTATGTAATAAGCCATATTAAATTTTATATAGGCAATCATATAACCACATAATAAATTTAAATTTGTCCTTACTTTTACACCCTTGTATGTATAATTCTCTAAGACAAAAAGATCGTTAGTAATTTTACACAAATTTTACGAGTGCATTTGTAACAATCATTTCTTTTCGTCTGCGTAAATTCCTTCACTTACCGTAAAACTTCACAAACATTTATGGTGTAGTTTTTTCTTCATACTAGACTACATGTACCTTGACATATATTTGTGTAGAATATGCGTGCCGTAACTTGGTGATTAATGTAGTGGTATTTTAACTTTCACACGCATTAAAAGCACGTGAGTAGGACATGCGTAGAACTAAACGCATACTAGGCGAAACAATGCTGCCACGTAAAATAACAATTATTTTTTGGGGTTCTGTATAGTTTGATTACCATATAATCTAAGCTTATTTCTTGCTGGGGTAAATACTGAATCAAATAATGTAACGTTTGGTAGTTGATTTACAACGTCATGTAATCAAACAATTAATTTTCTTTTTGCGTTTCGCCATAAATGTACCGAATCAACATATCAACACACGCATATTTCTGTTCGAGTTATTTGCAAATCATTGTTTTCCAGACCTCTCTTCATCGCCAGTGCAATTATAAATGCCGTTCCGAATAGGGTTGTGATAATTGTGAACAAAGAGAACTGTGACATTGAACTTTAGTAAAAAAAACTATATAAAATCTGTGTTTACAAATTATGCTAAATGCTACAGTCCTAGCAACAAATAACAAAGCATCCACCCATAGTACGGGCAAGACAGCAGACAAATTTATCACGTGAAAAAACAAACAAAATTAAAGCACACTCGTTTTATTATCCCTATGGCATAACTGTTACTGAAAACATACAAATTAATGTAGTGAGCATTGAAATAACTCATCGTTAGAGCTGGTGGTTTAACGCGGGAAAACTTGACTGCTGGGTTTCAATGTACGTTCAGCTTATTAAAAGCTCACTGGCTTTTTCCTATACGTGAAGATGTTGCCCTATTTGACTGAGCTAATAATAATCCCTAGGGACAGGAATTTTCAGTGAAAAGATTTTTGCCCCACTTTGTTTCAGCACCTTACGTGCACATCTGCAGCTCAACGTCATGGCTATTGGCAGAGTGTCATGTGCAGAGTCGTTATTCATTTGACTCTGCCAATCAGTACACGGATAATTACGACACATCACGTCTGTGATTTGCGGATTTAACCTCAAGACGCTGGGTGTTATGGTATCCAATCACTGACCACAAAGCAGAGATGCAGGTGCGCACGTAAGGCACTGAAACAAAGTGCTGCAAAAATTATTTCGCGAAATTTCCTATCTCTAATAATCCCGCAAATGGTAATATTTATTGCCTGTTATTGGTCTGCAGAAAATTACGGAATGTAAGACGTGTATCACACAATCATACATATTACGAGAAAGTACAGTATTTTCAAGGGAACGTTGGCACAAAAATGTTTCGCGATATACCATCATCTCTACTCATCGCTATAAAAACGAAACAATCACAATGACCCATGTAGCTGAAAGCAAAATAACATATTATTTGCCATCAGTGATTTTTTTTTATTTTTAAAGCAGTTTTTACATACTTGAGTACACGTAAACACATACACACACTCTCACACACACACACACACACACACACACACACACACACACACACACACACATATATATATATATATATATATATATATATATATATATATATATATATATATATATATATATATATATAGTTATTTTTATTATGCACCATTTTATAAGCCAATGTATGCATCAAAAGTTGAATATCTAATTCGAATTATTCATTTTACAAGCACAGCAGTTTTAACAACATTAACAAAACAAGTTTCACACAAACCAAATTTAAAAAACCTCAAGCTAAAAATTTGTTAATCTAAACTATGCACATAAAGAAACATACATATTACTTTTTTTAACTGTGTATATAAATACGTTTACACTATACATCGGCCATTTCAGTGCCTTTGTGGAAAGGCACATAATTATTGCGGGCTTATCACGTTACAAGTCATGGATTTTTCAAATAAATTAGACGTGAAATTTCCCTTTACATGTAAAAATCATATATTCTCTTCTAAATTTCATACTGTGTCTGATATATGTGATAAATATCGGCCGAGCGATGTAACACGTTAAGACTCACGTTCAGGAATTTGATCCCCGGCTTCGGCGAGCTTGATCCCGGATTAAAATGGTTTCTCCGAAAACGCTCCAAGTGATTGCTGGGATGGTTCCTAAACAATTTAACAAAGAACATGGCTGATTCATTCCCCAGTTCACATCCTCGTGTAAAGTCATATGTAACTGTCCGTAACGACCTTGCTGTCGACGAGTTGTAAGGCTCACGCCAATCAGTAACGCACATTTACCTTTAGGCATTATTTGAGCGAAGACAGAATATTAGTTTTGACGTAGCATGCATTCTACACCTAAGTAAGTGTTGTGCTGTAGCAAATCAGATATGTTGGAAACCTTTAAGAGGCCGTTCCAGTGTATCAGGCGCATGTATGCTACCCGCATTAACCCCATATAAGTCAAGGCTAATCTT
The DNA here is from genome assembly GCA_003012365.1 of Medauroidea extradentata. Classification (NCBI taxonomy): domain Eukaryota; kingdom Metazoa; phylum Arthropoda; class Insecta; order Phasmatodea; family Phasmatidae; genus Medauroidea; species Medauroidea extradentata. The sequence continues at coordinate 8,412 of PNEQ01071588.1, forward strand.
ACTAACGCTATAACATTATATTTGCGTTTTACCAAAGACACAATCCTTCTTATTTTCGCTGCATTTGCTGAAGTCAAGTATAAAGAATGGCTGACTACAAATTTTACAAAACTTTTTTTGTATCACGTTGATAAAGTAGCCGTTTGTTATACTAGATGTTGCAGAACGCAGCGAAAATAAGAACGAATGTGTCTTTGATATAACGCGAAGATAATGTTGATATGTGCAATACTCTTATTGCTATAGCGATAGTAAGATTAGCCTTGATTTATATTTTGTTAAAGCGGGTTGCATACATGCGCCTGAAACACTGGAACGGCCTATGACACCAGCGCAGCTGACGCCGAACAAACTCAGCTACAAACAGGCAAACAACATTTCCTTAAACTGATATAGCTACTTGGTTTGAAGTAGCAACCTTATGTTGAGTCACCGAAACAACAGACTTCTCTAAACACACTGAGGGCCGCGGTGGCCTAATGGTCACACCATTCGCCTCCCACCGAGGCGATCCCTGGTTGGATTCCCGGCGAAGTCGGTCCCCGGATTTTCGCGTGTGAGAATCTTGCCGGACGATGCCGTTGGTTGACAGGTTTTCTCGGGGATCTCCCGTTTCCCCCGCCCCTTCATTCCGGCGTTGCTCCATACTCACCTCATGTCATCCCTCACCAGCGCTGAAGCGTTGCACAAAATATCTCACTCACTCTAAACACACTGTCGTATACCACTTCAAATTCTGAATTCATTAAGGGGTTCGCTAATTTTGTATTACACGGTGGAGCTCTAGATCGTTCGTGCTTTTATGTTTTCCTAATTACATTACTATTTGAAGAAGTAATAACGCAAGATGTTCTTCTTTTGTGCCTCTGAATGCATTTAGAGACCCAGAAATACTGTATCACATTATTTTTTGTTACGTAATTAACCTTTGTATGTACAGTCTTTTAAACTTGTTCAAGTTGGCTAGCTTGCGCGAGTGCCAGTGTCTGCCAGGTATAGACTGTTCACATTAAAGTGAATACTACCTTGTCTACTTGGACGTCAGCAAGAGGGTGGGGAGGGGAATGGGAGGGCATTACCCCCTCCCCCTTAAAAATGCTCACTCACACATATATATATATATGTATATATATTTGTTTTCGTTTGATGTATTCTGTATTTCCGAGGGGGTTAGCGCTGATGTTTTGTCTATTAACATGAAGCACTCATTTCCATCACATTTCTTTATTGAAAACTTTTGAGGTAGTTGATTTTACGTAACTTTTTTTTTTATTTGTATGTGTGTATTGGTTTGTGCGGTTGTATTTACTGAAACATTTAAACTGCGGTTTTTTTTAATTAAAGAAAATTGCGAATATTTTGTCAACCAGATCATAAGAAATCTGCATTTATTCAACACTTTAGCATTTATTCCCTCATTCCTATGCCACCTCCTTCTTTCCTACTAACGTCGATGATTGTCTAGAATATTAGTTATATATATATATAAATAAATAAATAAATAAATAAATATATATATATATATATTAGCAGTAGGCCTATTCAGCTTTTGATTGCGATAAAATCTATACATAGAATACTATGTTTATATCAAAAAGTGGCATAAAAATATAAATCAGCTGATGGGCAAAACTAAGCAGGTCCACGATAGTGCTGACTTAATGGTGAACCGACTATACAAGTCCACTAGAAGAGGCAGGCCTACCCGGCGGCAGTTACTCAGGAAACGACACGTACGCAAGGATCTGATAACCGACCTGGGCGGGGGTGCGTGACCTGGGGCGATTACAGGAGGTTACATTAAAGAACCTGCTGGAGTTAGGTTGGTTTGTTCTGTCGCGTGACCAGGTCGGCTCCATCATCCGAGTTATCTCGAAAGTCTCTGAGAGCAATTGAGGGTATCGTGACTTACTGGATCTTTGAAAACGGCACGGTGCCAAGGGCGATGTTGAATGGTTCATTTAGTGAGGTATCACATCTACCGCAAGTCACTGAAACGGTGTGCATATGTATCATAGGTCACTCGCTTAACTGACACTTTCAGTGGTGATTCCATCTTTTTATTGGTGAGACGTTTTATGGAAAGTCCATTGCATGTTTCTAGATTAGTTTCACATGAATCCCGCGAGTAGATTTTTAGATATATTAGGTTAAAAATCTGTTTTTAACAATTTTGAGGGGCTCAGAAATGATTTTTTAATATATGAGATGTTTTGAAACTACGTTTCGTCATCATTTGAAGCACATGCGGAATATTTTCGTAAGAGAACGCATTAACAAACATACTGAAACGTGTTTTAAGGCCTCGTTCTTTAGTTTTGCAGTAGTTTCGAAAATATTTTTTAACGCAAATTAATAAATATATCAAAAATTAATTCTTACAGTTTTAACACTTATATCGTCGTTTGAAGCTCAATGTTTCTGTTGCAATACACCAAACGGACTTTTAAGATTTTTCCCCTGAACTATGACATATTTTGTTGTCAAAATAAGCTAAAATGAAGCAAAATAATTGTTGGCTAGCAAACGGTACATTATTTTTAAAAACGCCCAGGCAAAATTGTGTATAGTATGAGTGCACACAATCTAAAATTTTTTTCGAAGCATTTGGTTAAAAAATATTAGAGTTATATGCAATTGTTTGAAATGAATGAAAGACTACGGCAACGTAGGAGGCGGTGCATTTAACACTGAAATTTTGCCCTGCCGATGCTACTACCTCGCAACTTAACATAATTGCCCTAAGGGCGTTTAAGCCGGGAAAAATCGCAATTTTATGTTCGTGTAAAATATTGTTGTAGACGTTTCTTAGGAGTACATTTTTCTGTTACAAAAAATAGCTCAGCCAGTTTTCTTATAACGGTATTTCAAACTCAACTTTTGCATGTTTATTCTTCTTGTTCGCCGCAAAAACCAATGCACATAATAAATATAAATAATTCACATTGGAAACTACATCTCATGGGCTACGGCTTGACGTATATAAATATCCATTACAAATTATTTTTGTACTAAAAACATTGCTCAAAGTAGCAAAAAATTTAAATTTCTGTAATTTTTTTAATTTTAAAAATTTTTTGTAATGGCTGTTTATATAGGCTACGTCGAAAAATAGCTCGTGTATTGCGGTTTCAATGTACTTATCTAACCAGTCGAGATACTGAGGTGGTGTTCGCGTCAGAATGATGCTTACGTAAGTACCTAAAAAAGTAATGTAAGTGTTTTTTATTTTATAAGATAACTTAGTTATTAGAAGAAAATTTAGTTTGTAAACTTTCAAGGCAGACGATCCGAAAAACAAATACGACCAGCGAGAAGTAAATTATACAGGAGTTTCGTTCTACTGCTCTATCGAAGCGTGTTGTTGTACAACCTCTATGAGCCTAGGAAATTATGAATAATTTCAACGTTATGTGGCGCAGCTGTTTGTCGTTCAGACACACAAAAACTGCAAGACAGATTAAATTATTGCAATTTGGATGAAGCCTTACAACAGTGGTAAAAATGTATTATACATTCCACTACCCACTAAAGTTCCTCGACAGCGTCATCCCACATATACCATCGCGCTAACCTCACGGTTGGGGCACCAAATAAGTTTATATTTCTGCAAAACATTATCCCGCCGAAATTGCCTAATCGCACTAAACTTAAAGTGAAGGTTTTGAAAAACAAGTATGTTTTTTTAGGGCACCATCACCAATAGTTGTGCTCAGGGTAAATCAGTCTTCAGGCCACGTAAACTGCGTATTTCATTCGATTATCCTCTTACATTTAGAAATGTGCAATAACCCCACAACGTCAACTTTGCTGTGACTATAAACAAAGCCCAGACGAAGTCGCTGTTAATGACAGGGACAAACTTAAGACTGATTTTCGTGTGGACAGCTAGGGCCTACAGCTGCTTATCCTGCTGCAGAGTTAACTCGACTAGCAGCTTTCTCATTTTTTCACTTTATGACTGAACCACCTATATGATGTACAAAGATGTTTTTCAATTAAAGCAGATATTAGACTATCTGCTATGAGTAATATACGCGAGCAAAGTTGCGGGCGCACTGTTAGTACGCTATAAAAATAACAAAATGAAAAACGTCGGTTATGATTGAAGATGGTGGTATATCGCGGAAATGTTTTGTGCCAACATACCCTTGAAAACGCTGTAGTTTCTTTCAAAGTATATGATTTGGTGATAAACTTCTGACACAACGTAGCTATCTGCAGACCAATGACAGGCATCAAATATTACAATATCGGGATTCTTATTGGCTCAGTCAAATAGAGTAACAGCTACAAGTGCAAGCTGAAACTAGTAATCTTCTGATAAGCTGAACGTATGTTGAAATCCAGCAAACAGTCAAGTTTTCTCGCGATAAACTATCATCTCTAGATTTTTGACGTAGTAGCTATAAATACTATGATGGCAGACTCAACGGGTCAGGCCAGACCAATGCCTGTAAACACGATTATTTCGCAGACTCAGGCAGTAGCCTAGGCTTCTCAGCCCTATACACAGAGTTGACTATCTATTGACTTCTCAACGCACAAGCGGGTAGCAGGCAATAGCCTCACGATTCATTTCCTTTTTTATTACTGGCTTGCAGTCGTCAAAAGTGAGTCAAAACAGATGACATCCAAACACAAACGAGGCATATCGTTGAGAAGAACACCATTCAACCCTTAGACTGTAGTTCACGCTTCTTAAATAAACCCCGCCACAGCTTATGCATGAATAAGGTTTTCTGAAATCAGCACAACATTCCGATACCCCGAATCGAATCCCCAACCCTCCGGTCAGAAGGAAAACACATTAACGAATAAACTCATGGTGATTTGGAGATGTCGAACTCAGCTAGGATAAGAAAGCTGTAGTGTTAATTTCTATATTCAGTTTATAATCACCTGCAATGGTTAAAAAAATACCGACGTATTTTTTACACAGTATGATTTAGAGTTTAAATATTTCCTCTATGCAACATTCCAGAAGTAAAGACAAATCCACACAATATCATTCGTAATAAAAATTTAAAAAAGAAGTGTGAACTACAGTCTAAGGGTTAAATGATGGTCTTCATCACAACGATTTGCCTCGTTTATGCTAATTGAACAACCCGATAATTACAATTTGCAGTGAAACTACCACATTTCCATATTGCGGCGTGCAATACGCACAATTTCACGAATTTCTGGTTGGTGTTAAAAAGGCACAGACTTTTAACCTGACCTAGAATAAATCCGCGAAATACTTGTGCCTACCAACGCCGTCAAGTACTTGACTGCAGTCATAACTTTGACCAACTCAAAATATTTATTTTGGCAACACTTGGTGAAGAACCGGAAATCTTTATCTGGATAGATCAATCTTAAGGGTTTAAATATTTAACTAGAATAATTAATTTCTTCACAAAATGAACCCAAAACCAATATTTCGAGTCTGCCAATGTTACCCCAGCAGTTAAAGTATACACGCTTGACTGTGCCGCAGAAAAGCTAAGAATACAAGTGCATAAACTACCATACATGAGATCTCGAGCCGCATTTGCCAGTAACATGGTGTGATGTTAACTCGGCAATAGGTTTGCCAACTTTTTCATGTTTACAATAAGGGACAGTTCCCGCATCTCGACTCGCAACATTTAACCTATAGTGAAAAGATAAATGAAAACTATTATTAACAGTAAACTCATTTTAATACCACCCAAAAACTAAAAATTCATCACACATAATATAAATCTAATTTTTTAAATCGCCGTGCAAGGTATGTCAGCCAAATATTATTAGATTGTAGAGCAGCAGTCATGTATGGTATTTTTCTTTTTTTCAGATACTGTAGTAGCTTTTCATAATTCTGTTACTCTTATTTCATTTTTTGACGTGACAACGTCATTTAATTCGATAGAGCCGGCTGCACGCACGAAAAAACATGACATGCGGCGTTACCTCGCTCTGAGGCGTTCCATGTAAGGCTTGAAGTGCAAGCGAGAGCGCGGAACGAGCGACAAAGAAGTACAATCGGCCTTTGCGTTCGGCAGCGTTCGACATCCGTCTCTCTCCTACTTGAGTGAGCGATGCGTCTGCGTGGAGTAAAAACTATAAAATTGTAAAAAAAAATTGACATAATTGTATTTATGCGTACAAATAAATATAACTTGATCAATTTCATTGTGATTTCCAATTACTTCCTTCTCTATATACATCCAAATCTATTAAACAAATGAAATTAAAATTTTCTTTTGAAAAATGATACCATTCCATCAGTATTTTCTTAAGACGTTGTCACGTTCGACTATCGTCAGTAAACCGACTTTACAGACAACCAATTTTTTTTCTAGAAATTATGAATTAGGGAACTATGGCGTTTCGTCTAATTTCCATACGGGATAGTTAATTTAGCCCCAGGATACGGGAAATTCCGTACAAAGCGGGACAGTTGGCAAGCCTAATCGATAATCATCAACCGAAGACGAGCAGGCCAGGAAGACGCCGTATCCAATGAGTGGCTTCGTCCTCGGTTGTGCATAATAAACAACTAACTGTTGCCCACAACTTCGTTCCCGTGGTTTCCAATTTAATGCGATAGTTTATTGAGCACGCGTATTTAAGTACAGTTTTACAAAAAAAAATTATACATATATTATTTGCAAAGAGTTAATAAACGTTTGTTATAAAAATTTTGGAACTTCGAATTTTATATAAGGTGTAATATTATTACTGATAATATTAAAAGTAATACATTGCGGTAATTTATAATTTTCTAAAAAAATATTCTGAAACAAATAACATTCTTTGAAGAGTTTAATGGTAAAAACTAATGTTAAGGGGTCGCTTGTCAGAAAAATTTTATTGTTATTATTTTTTTACATTTGTATAAGACATGGTTTGTTTTAAAGACATACATTGTGACTATTTTATATCCTAATGAACATTTTTTAGACTTAATTGTTTTTTTTTATAGTGGCACGTCAAAGTCCAACGTTTAATCAAACGGTTTTAAACTTTAAAGAAAAACTTACTCATTTACCGAACTGAAAAAAAATCACACTGAATAAAAATGTTGTAAACTGAAATGTCTCTTAAGTAAAAATAATAAAATTAAATAATTTTGTATTTTAAAAATTATAAATTTAAGATTATTATTTTAAAAATTTAAGGATTAATCAAAAATAGAAAAAAATTTCTGTTTTTATACATGAAACCTCGTAGCCTCCAACATCGTTATTCAATGTGAATTTTTTCAGTTCGGTAAGTCAGTTTGTTTTCTTTTAAAGCATAATACCGTTTTATGCAAGTTTCGACTTTGATATGCCGTTATACAAAAACTATGAAAGCTGAAATATTTTACTACAATAAAAATAGTCACAATGTTCGCCTACGAAACAAACGATATCTCATACCATCTCGCACAAATATAATAATTTTTTAAACAATTGCAACTTTCGGTCTAGTCATTAATAAACGTTAAAAATATTTTGAAAAAAAAAAAAAAAAACTAATTTGTTGGGTACCCGTTTGGCTTCCCCCCACAAGCGGTCCACTTTTGCCACCCCCTCCCCTCCTTTTACGGTACTATCTTGTCAGAAACTTTCCAAAATGTCATTGCAATCGAATGATTGGAATAGGAAAGCATACATTACAATTAGACAGGCAGACATTCATTTTTAATCCCCCACGCAAAAAGAGGGGTGTTATAAGTTTGACGTGTTTGTCTATATCTGTAGTTGTGTGTGGCATCGTAGCTCCTAAATGAATAGACCGATTTTACGTGTTTTTTTTTTTTGTTTGAAAGCTGACTTGATCGAGTGTGTTCTTAGTAATGATTCAAGGAAAATTGTTCAGTCGTTTACAGATAATCAACTCTTTTCTAGTTTTATTTATTTACTTTTTTGAGTGAATGTGAGCGATTCTACTGGTCTGATCGATTTGAAATTTAATATCCTGTGATTCGTTTTTTTATTTTTTATTTAAGTCATAATTTTTTGTATATTGATTATGGAATTGTGGTATTTTATCGGGTGTATGCGGCTATTAAACTTGCCATGTGGAATTACCAGTTGAAAACGTTGTTGCTCAGCTCTGATATTTTGCGATCGTTTGCAGTTCTTAAGTTAGTAATAGTAAATTAGTTTTTTTTTATTACAACTGTTGGTAACTATACTGCGCGTTTTTATAATTCGTCTGCACATAATATCGAGCGAAGAGGCGTCACAGTAATTTGTAGGACCCGCATTCTGGACGTCACTGGGTTCAATTCCTGGCTCCGGCCTTCCTGATATAGGTTTTACTTGACTTCCTAAAAGCACTCAAAGTGGGTGTTAGTAACAACACGGCTGATTCTTCTCCCGATTCCTGTCGTTATGCCACTGTATATAACTCTAATGCCCTCGCTATCAATGAGACATAAAGCCATTTACCTTCAACGCTTATTGTATAATATTCCTACTACATTATTTGTTTTTAACTGTAAAATATACAGAATGTTGTAAAATTGCATGCCAATATTATAGGAGAAAAATTCTCACATCTGTAGGAGCAAAACATGTTTTGTGAACATCAGCCCGAAAACGCTCCGTTACTGTACTACATATCTTATAACTCACAGTGCATGCATGTCACGTGGAATAATGCTACATTTATTAATGCCTACCATCCAGTTAAATACGACTAATATGGTATTTAGCTGTCAATATTGCTGCATTGGGATTCCAGTTACGCTATGCACTAATACATACATAATGTACTGTGAATTGTGTGTAGCATATTTTCGGACCTATGTGCATATAATATTTTTTTCGTTTTTCTAGATTCAGGGTCTTTTCCCTTAAAATATTGTCATTAAATTTTGCAACATTCTGTATACCGTAACAATTGTCGTAACATACGTTCTAATGTAAACATCTCTGTATTTGGCTGCTGCAATAGACGTCCATGAAAAATATAGCGGTCATTCTCCAGATGACTACGGTATTTCATGTCTACTCATACTACGATGGCCTGACCAATAAAAAATGTTACAAAGCAGACAGAGACGATTTAGACACTAGCTACGTTTATAGAGCCTTCTGCAGCCTATAATGAGCCAGTCTGTGTGTATAAACTACACTGTCACACACTATTTCTCTTCTGTATACTTACCTATTATGCGCAAATCTATATTGCAATCGCACGAACAGAGTGATACAAGCTGACACCTAGTGATGCCAGACAGACCGAAAAGCGATAAAGAAACTTTGCCACAAAAACACAGTCAAACAATACAGTTTATCTCCTTCAAAAACTAGTACGCTGGTAGGAAATATATTTTCCTGACAAAGTAGTAAAAACAGATGTAAAGTAAAGTACTTTTTGTGTTGCGGGATGAAGGTGCCATGCCTGGATTATGGTGTTTCTGGTGATGTCCAAACAGGCGAAATCAACAGGCCAACATTTACGCTTTTCTTTCTCTCCAATACTGTAATTTTGTACTCTTTAGGTCTAAAATGTTATAAGGTTTTCTGTGATTTACAACTGTGTTTCAGGGGTGCACATCTCAATAAGCAAACGACTCTGATAAGCACTGGTTTTGCTTAGCGTGACAACACCGGGATGCAATAACACATTCAGTAACCCTACCTATACAAATAAATAGCAACGTGCGCAAGACGCGATAACATGGGTGAAAATTGTTATAGTGCATTTCTGTATTCGCTTTTGAATTATACGTATACATTTATTTGCCACGAAAATGTTAATCTCAGTTTTGGCGGACTATAAGCTAAATAAAATTTTCTCCTTTCAGTATTTTTACTTTTCGCCATTTTTCATTATTGTATGTCACGTGACTACTAAGCACAAAATCTATTATTAATCGTTCTCAAACGTCTCTGAGTAAGCAATGAAATAAATTGGTTAGTTTTAACACATATTCGGAGGAATTTAAAGAGCTTTCACTTCACCGAGAGCAGCGTATATAAGATATGACGCAATTTATATAAGAAAAATGTAGCAATGGTGTACTGAAAAGAAAAGCTTAGCGCTCTTGAAGATGAAGATAAAGTTTCAAGACTGTTTGCTTTCCATATCGTGCATAACCTTATTGATAAACTTCAACACAAAAAAATATCTTGGGGGCTAAAAAATCGAACTGGAAGACGACTTTGAGACGAAGAACACAGCTATTAGGCATGCATTCAGAAACAGCAGAGGATGTCGAAAAATCTTCGCTTCTAAAATACTTAACTTTGTTTTGGTTTTGTGTGTAACTTTTCCACCGTATAAGTAATTGGTGATGTCTAGAGACGTGTAAAATTCATGTTATTTCCTGGCAACAGACTAGACTCATAATAGCTATAGACTCGTTGGACGTTTCTCATTGGCCGACAATGTCGTTGCCTGCCGCGGAGAATGTTTCCAGGGCAGTGTGACCAATTGCTGCAAAGATGTCACACACGTAAATGACCACATATAAAGGCATTGTGACCGATGCAAACACAGATTGTGCTCTGGTATGTACAGGATAGTAAAGTTTAGTCTGTCATCAAATAAAAACGCGAATTTTGCTGGTCCCTAGTGGTGTCTTAACTGTGGCTTCCTGGATCGTTTCACCTTTGTTTTTTTTTTTTTCTGTACCTTAGTTATTTTATTTATTTCTGTGATTGGACACGTCTCCTTATGGGAGTTTTCACGTTTCTTCTATTATTTTTGTATAACGATGTTGACTACATAATAAAATTCGCTTGTTCTTTCACAAAAAAAAAAAATTGGAAACTAGTTACACTACAAGAAAATGTCTTTTACATTTTACAAGAAATTATCTTGTAACACAGCAGCAGGTATCTTGCGAAATTACAAGAAATGTTTGTAACTGTACGAAAGTTTTCTGTAGCCAAACATGACTCGTTTCTTTCAACTTTCTGTTTCAATCTTGGTTTACTGGGACGATATACAGCTGCAATGGCAATTTATTTTTGCACAGAATATCCTGACTTCCGCTAGAGCCGCACGCAAGATGGAGGGTCTAACGGCCCGAGCCCCCCCTAACCACCCGAAATGTTTGAACTTACACAAGACTGAATAGTGAGATGGGGCGCAGATCCCTCTACCTTACAGAAACTGCTGAAACAGTACCATTTTGCATCTTAAAATTAAAATTTTTCCGGAAGGTGTCCCCGGACCTCCCTTTATTGGAGGAGTAGGGGTGTTCTGTGTTACTTTATAACATGCCGATATTTGGAACCACTTCAACATCTGCGTTGGTGTATTTGAAAATCATGGTTACTGTAGTTCAGTGTCACATATGACGTAATCTAGTAACAAATCCTTAAAAAACAACTTTAATCGTTATGAAATTGACTCTTGAGGTGTGGGTCACCTCCGAAAAAATGTTCTGTGTGCGGCCCTGACTTGCGACAGATGGAGGTCGTGAATACACGATGTATTCTGACGATGGAGGCGAGTGAACTGCTCCCCGAGGTAGCCCTCTTGTAATTGAGAGGCTGACCACCAAGTTGGCAGAGCTGGCAAAGTCCGGCCGTGGTTTTAACCCGCTCCGAGACGTCGAGTTTACGACCTTCCGCACTACCCACACCCTACCCCTCCTCCACCTTCCTCCGACTTCACGCTGGGTTATACGGCTCCATCAAAACTGCTCGACGCTCAATTTAATCTTCAACCGACTCCACCTCCGGCTCGTCTATTTCTGCTTGTGTACAATTCACATCCCTCCTGGCCCTGAAACTCGTCCAGTGTTGCCAGATTTCGGATACCAAGTTCGAGGATTTTCAAATGCATGCCCACTAGTACAGTCAGTGATTTTTGGTGAAAATAATTTTGCAACAACTTGTTTCAATGCCTTGCGTGCACACCTACAACTCTGGCTGGCGGTTAACGGCAGAATATAATAGGGAAGAGGTGTGACTAATTATACTGCACCTACCAGAACAAAGTTACCGCGACACCACATGTCCGTGATTTGCTAGTAAGACTACGAGACGACGAAATTTAAAAACTTCCAATCACCTGAAAAATTCGCATTTTCTTTTAGGCACATGCTAGAATTCTACCAACTGTACGTTCGTGTCATTTTCAATACTGGTCCTTGACTTATTTAACACCTAGTTTAAGTCGCTAAGCTAATAATATAAACGTAACTAAATGCAGGCCCATATCACTGTGTTAGCGAGCAGCTAATAACAGCTGCTGTTTGCGTGATTGCGCATATATTCTTGGAGACTAGCCTACAGGCCAATGAATCCGCGAATGTTTCCGGTCTCTACCAATCACTGACCGTGAAGCAGAGAAACAGATGTACACATAAGGCATTGAAACGTTGTTGCAGAATTCTTTTCACAAAAAAATCATTGGCTCTAATAATTAGAGACAGGGAAAATCCGCGGGTTCACTGACCTGAAGAATACATTTGCAGTGAACAAGACGGCAGCCTTATTGGCTGTTCGCTGACGCAGTAATATCACATGATTGGTATGACCATTACCTTTTCGCGAAAAGAATTTTGCCCCAGTTTGTTTAAGTGGCTGTCGTGCACATCTGCAGCTTTGTTTCGTGGTTATTGGCAGCGTGTCTTTGTGAAGTGATGTGTCTCATTTGACTGTGCCGCAATCGCATTAAAGATACTTCAACACCACACGTCTGTAATTGATGGGTAGAACCCCAGGACACGCGAGAATTAACACAGCCATACACTGACTATGAAACAGCGTTTCAGATGTGCACGTAAGCTACTGAAACAAACTGAGGCAATCTTTTCGTGAAAAGTTTATCGTCCTAATGATTGGGTCTGAATTTAGTTTCTTCTTTGTTATTGGCTCGGCGGCGCCCGCAAGGAGGTGTCAAAGTATATAAAAAAACAGTTGACTGAAATCTGGCATATTCCCAAAAGTAAACACGAAATTTGCAGGTCCTTCCTGATAATAAGTAAGGACGTGCATAATTCGCATTATTTTCTGGCAGCAGACAACACTCCAAACCGCTGTAGGATAGTTCATGATCTCCCATTGGCCGACAACGTCGTGGTTTGTATGGAGTATGAGTCTGTTGTAGCTCCTGCTTAGGAGTAGACTTACAGGGCGCGTCCTTGGGTCGTTGGTATGGTCCGCCTGGTAAGAGGACCCGTCCACAAAACGGTTTCGCAGAGGTTGGATAGACCTCGCCCTCAGCAAGGTGGTCCTCCATGGTTAAGCCGCGGGTGGTACCATTGCTAGGTGAGCTGGGTTTTACTATCAGTCACCGCGATTGGAAGGAGTGTATCTTCTTCTGTCGGGAGTCTTCAACTACTCTTGCCAGCTTTAATGCAGTACTGCAACTATAATGAGCCCTGACTGATGAAGAAAGACTAACTGGTGGACGTGACGAACCCACCAACAGTACCATCTGAATGTTACTCCTGGTATATCTACGGGTTCAGAAACAGGAATAGAGGTTATGCCAAACAAGCCAGATATATTCAGGTAAACTTGACCAATAACTGAAAGTTCCAGGGCAGTGTGACCAACTTCCTGTAAAGCGGCCACACATGTGAATTAGCTAGAGACTCGAGAATTTTGCGGGTTCAACTACCTGTCGTCTGGACTTCACAGTCCTACGTACAATCTGTCCCTGGTTAACTGTTCATTGGCTGCTGCTCCAGTGATAGTATCGCGGTAGTCCAATATTCCCATGCAGGTTTGTTATTGCTTCAGAGTCCTCAATGATAAGTTTAACAGTGACCCAATCACGAAAGTAATGCATACGAACATGACTTCAAAATCTACCTTGTCGTCAAATGAATCCACGAAATTCCCAGGTCTCTACTCGTGTCCAGTGGACTAACAGGTTGTGCTCTGGGGTGTACAAGTCAATGAATCTTAGTCTGTCACCAAATTATAAAGACTTTTTTTTTCGTGGTATATTTTGCCAGCAGACCAGACTCCAAACGATTGTACTCCAGTTCAACGCCTCCCTTAAGCGGAAAGTGCCGGGGCCTGCCACAGAGGTTGCTTCTGTCCAATAATTAAAAATGCCATGGTAGAATGACCAACCCGCTGAAATTGACATCACGTAGAAGTTCGTGGCCAATAAAATCACTATAGATGATGGTTTATCACGGGAAAACATGACTGTTTGCTATGTTTCAACGTACGTTCAGCTTATCAAATCATTACTGGCTTCCGCTTGTACATAGAGCTGCTGTCCTATTTGACTAAACCAATAAGAATCTCGTTATTGTAATATTTGATACATATTATTGGTCTACAGACAGCTACTTTATGTCAGAAGTATATTAATACTCAATCATACGTGTCGCAAGAAACCGTAGTGTTTTCAAGGGTATGTCAGCACAAAAATTTTTTTTCGCGATATATCGTAATCTCTAGAGGCTGGAAAATTTCTCTGAATCAATAACCTTCATGTTAGAATGCACTGTCCTGTGCATACTCAAGCCCCGACTATTTGTTCACTAGCTGCTTCTCAGTGGAACAACACACAATGAAGGAATAGACGAGGCTTGAATATGCATAGGACAATGGATTCTAGCATGCAGGTCATTGAATCGCGAAATTTCCCGGCCCCTAGTAATCTCTAATAATCACATATTGTATTCTGGTATGTACCGAGCGTGAGTTCTTCTCTGTCATCAACTAATAACGTGAATTTTGCAGGTACGTACTAATAATACGAGTTTTTCAGCGAGTTACTGCCAGGATATCTTCTGTTCAGTCGACCCGCCAGGCAACGCTGAACTCGTCTATCTTCCCCGCCCCCGCCCTTCCCATTTAAACTTCGCACGCGCGCAATTTAACTATCGGATCGCCAGCCATGCTGCCCCTTTTTTACTTCCCCTTGGCAACGTTGCCCAGCCCCCGAGAGATAATCGGCTCGTCTGTTCCCTGAGGATCGACCTTCGTGCCGGATCTTGGCAGCTTCCCCGCTGGCGTTAAAGGCTGATCTAGGAGTTACTACAGCGACCTTGGCAACACAAACAGAGGGGCTTAATAGGCGTGTTGCTACACTCGGACTGCGCTGAACATACGTGGGCGAATCCGCCAGCCAGAGTGCCCCTCAACGACAAGACGCTGTAGAATAGCTAGTTAGACAGAGTGATTTCTCAGGAAGTTACCGCCACACACAGGGCTCATTCCTTACATAATTTATAACAAAAATATCATATACATGTGCTACCTTGGTTAAATGAAAGTCAGCAGTTGTACTGCTGCGTAAAATTTGTTAAAAATAATTTTATAATTGGAGTGAATGGTTTTGAGTATTTTGAAAGAATCGTATTATTTTAGGTATAAGTCGTTCGCGATAAAGTGAGTACTAAAGATTTAACCTCAGAAAATAAACCACTAGCCATTACTGCAAAAAAAAAACTCAACTTTGACAATAGTTACCTTACTCCTTGCATGGTTGGCAATGAACTGTCGAATGTAATTCTGACCACGGTCGTAGAAGTACATGTTTGGACACTCACCAATCTAACAATGTACTTTGCTTGACCCCCTTGTTGTTTGGCTGTAGTTCACCAAGTTACCGAGAGTGTTGTACGTCTTTGGCGCTGCAATCAGGGCGGTCGGACTCAAAAGTCGCCCACTTTTTTCCGGTGATTACATTATAAAGTAAATAAATATGGCCGGAGCCATGCTTCAGGATTGTGAGCGAAGAAAGTATTTCATAAAGTGATAAAAAAACGTTTTGATAAATTGTTTATCTTTATAAAGTAAACACTGGAAACAAGTGGGACGGAAGTGGGCGGACTTTGAGCTCTACCGCCCTGACTGCAGTGCCAAAGACGCGCAACACTCTCAGTAACTTGGTGAACTGCAGCCAAACAACAAGAGGGTTAAGTTTCCAGGCGAATGTCCAGACCTGTTATTCTACGGCCGTGGTTCTGACTGTACAGTTTATCTTATAAGCGCAAACTTGATGTGTCCAGAGAGGCTAGATATTTCCCGTCGTTAGCCGTTACGTGCGGAAAGATACGAATTGGTTGAAAAATATAAATATAGCAGGATTTTTTTGAGTACTTACTTTATCTCGAATTGCCTGTACTACACTTGTGTTCAAATAGGGACTACAGTCCAGTAAGGTTCTCTGTGCTGTCTGGATTGTTGATTTAACAATCTGTTCTGTATAAATAACAACTTGTGCTGTACAAGAGAAATGTTCTCTGCTGCTTCTACGCAACAGGCTGTAAAAAACACATTGTTGCAGAAACGATTCAGTCAGTACCGGCAGCCAAACTTGACAGTTGCTCCTACTTTAATACGAGTATGGTAACTATAACACATTTTCTGTCAGTGTAGAATCGTGGACCCTGTTTCTCACCTAGTTTTCTGGAACGTCAGAGTACTGCAATGGAGTACGCCCAAGGTTCTAAGCTTATTGACTGCTACGTCTATTGTACGGGACTCAGGTCTGGGACCCTGGCCGTAGAAGAACGTGTGGTCGTATGGAAGCAGGCTTGGTCGCAGGAGAGACTTTGTCTGCAGGAAATGTCTCCAGCTAGGTTATGTAACACATTACCAGTAACATACCTCACCCTGACTTCTAGGCATGCTTATAAACAACACGACCTTCCCACGCCAGCCTCCCAAAGCTGAGTCCTGCACAGATCTACGAAGCATATTTCATTCGGGATGGCATAAACAATCTGAACAATTACCAAGACGCTTGACTGGTGAGGTTTATCTGTGACTGTTGATGTTCAAATAAAAACAATACGGCCTAGTAAAGAATCACTGATTTACTTCTGCATATTATTCGTCATGTTTCAAATGTTTCATATTTACTCTGAAGTACTGGGGATAGAACTCACCTGCATATTATACTTCATACTTAAACATATATAAGGGATAAGTCCTGTGTGTGTCGGTAATAATAAATACCCGAGGGTCAAGGCATTTCGCACCCTGATGGCAGAATGTCTGTCTGGGAGCTTGTAGACGTCTGTCAACTCCGAGAAAACCCGCCGACCTGCGAGATCGTCCGGTACCTTTCCCACATGAAAAAATCCGGGTATCGACCGCGCCGGGGACCGAACCCGTATCGCATAGGTGGAAGGCAAGTAGTCTGACCACTCCACCACCGAGGCCACTGTGTATGACGGTAACTATTATTAAATCGTCATGTACATAAGCCAAATTGCGTAGTGGTAATTATGACGTAATACAAGGTGTTTAAAGGTTAAATTCTATCTTCAGTTCAATATTTACAATTCAATAAACGTAATGCATATTTGAGTTTTGTTTCCTTACAAATAGCATCTCAAAATGTTTTAGATTAGAAATAGTTGTTTCCTTTTTCTGCATTTCTCATGCTCGTTTCATAGTCGAAAACTTTCTAAACGGACATTTTCGTCATATTTTTGAGCAGGGCAATTCCGCTGTAGGTGACGTGGGTAGGCTGGGAGAGGGAGGGTGCTACGTAATCTGGCCTCCGACTTTTTTTATGATGTCCTGAGCGTGTCAGTGCCTACTTATTGCATCCCTACTACTGATTTGTATAACTTGGTTGCAGTTATAAGTCGCGAACTGTTCAGACAGCTGATATCAATCACCAAGAACTTATCTCAATGGTGATTAGTCGTGATACTAAACAAACGCAGAATCAACGAGACCGCAGTACGATCCGTAATCGTTCTTGGTTCGCAACCCCTGGATGCATCCGCTAACGTGAGCCTAAATTGTAGTTAATAACCGTTTAAGATGCATGTAGACTTTCGGAGCTCGTGCGAAGGTCATCCCTTAAGTTACTTGAGACTGTCACAAAATACAGTCGGTCTGCACTGCTGAAGTTCCTCAGTCTGATCATGAGTCTGAAGACACGAAGAGATCTAAGTTCTCTATACGTCGCGTCTGTTGACGAAGGAAGTCCGTTACTCTTAGTCTGTTTTCTTTCTGTTGTGTCGTATGTGTTCACAATCATTCCTGTCTCTTGTCATTTGTGCTGTCATGGTTGTCCTCGTCCATTTTGACGCCATTGTGCATAAACCTTATTTTGCTGTATTTTATTGCGCTTTTTTTTCGTGTCTTCTTTCTTGATATAATTACTGTATTCAGGTCTGGAATTAATTTGTGTTGTTATTGTTACTTTTTGTTACTTTTGTCGTTTTTCTGGATGCAACTGTATATTCCTTTATGCAATTACTAGCAGTCCCCCGCGGCTTTGCTCGCGAGTATTATTCGTAGCTGATAATATTTACTTTAATTGAGAAACCTCTTTGTACACAAGATTGGTACTTCAGTCATCAAGTGTTAGAATGTCCATGCGGATAGTTGAACTAATTCTGCAGCAGGATAATTAGCTATAGCAGTCCACGCGAAAATCAGTCTTAAGTTTGCCCCTGCCACTAACAGCGACTACTCCTGGGCCTTATTTATAGCCCTGCCTATTTGACGTTGTGGGGTAATTACAGACACCTAAGGTAAGAGGTTAATCGAATGAGAAACATCTGTTTACCCTGTGCACAATCATTGGTGACGGTGCCCTCAATTATATATTTTCAAAATATTCACTTTAACTTAATTGACATTACAAAGTTTCAGAGGGTAAAGGTTTCGCGGAAACA
>PNEQ01071588.1:27052-55093 GCA_003012365.1 Medauroidea extradentata
TATAAAAATGCTAGGAATATGTATATGTTGTTCACGAACAATTGCCCAAGTTTAAAGTCTATTCGTCGTTTCGTACTGTTGTGTCACAGTATAGTAACATACCACATTTTTGTTAATATCTACAATTTAATACTGTTTTTAAACGAAATAGCATTTATGACTTAATCAGTTTTGGCAGTATACCGACGATATGTCAGCTAATATTGTATAGAGGAACATAAGTGGAAAGCGAACTGCAATTTTACCCCTTTTAAAGACTACATGTAAATTGCACTAATTCGATCTGCCTTGTAGTTTTTGTGTGTCAGAATTGAACGTTTGCACGCAGCTTTTAACGGAATTCGAGCCCAGAACCTCCCGGAATTTTTACCTGAGTGACAAACAACTGCGTCATGTAACGTCGAAATGATTCACGAAAATAAAATTTATTGAAAAAATAAATAAAATATCTGTGTCCGCTCATATAGGTTGTACAACACCACGTCTCGATAGGTTACTGTAGAGTGAAACTCCTGCATAAGTTGTTTCTCGCTGCTCGTTTCTGCTTTTCGGATCGTCTGCCTTGATTATTGACCAACTAAGTTATATTCTTAATAATAATCACGTTTCTTATAAAGAAAAAAAAAATTCCATACAATTTTTTTTTAAATATTTACGTAAGCATCACTCTGACGCGAGCAACACCTCAATATCGCTACTGGTTAGATAGATATCGTGGGTTAATGAAAAACAAATATTGTGCTTTTTCACCCTTTTGGGTGTCGAATTTCGAAATATTTTAAATTTTCATCTTAGACATTTGTATAAGTATCCAACTGAAGTGTAAATCACATCGCTAGCCCGTTCAGTCGAATCAAAATCGATCATTCACTAAAAAATCACATATCACCCCTGCACAGTATTGAGAAATCGAATTTCGAAAAATCTGAAAACAGTTTTGCGATAATTTCTGTAATCATCATCATGAAACAAAAATTAATTGTATATCTCGACGGGTTCGATAGATATCGAGGATTTATCTAAAACACGTTGAAGGTCTTTTCACCACTTAAGAGAGTAAATTTCGAAAAACCCTTTAATCACGTTTTAGAATACTTTATTGGTATCTCGTGGACGTAAAAAACACAACATTAGCCCGCTGGGTTCAAGATATATCGACGATTTATTGAAAACGCTTTTCACAACTTTTCACCCCTTTTCACGTCCTTAGGTGGCGAATTTCGAAAATTCCTAAAATTACTTTTTAGGTATTTAAATAAGCATCAATCCTAAACAATAATCACGTCTCTATATAAAAAACTATGGGATCGATATATATCGAATGTGAGTCGATAACTCATATTACCCCATTTTTAACCAGTTTAGGGCCGAATTCGGAAAATATATTTAAAGTGGTACTTGGGATATTTACATAAGCACCAATTTAAAGCAAAGAGTACTTCGATATCTCGATTGATTCGATAGATATGGAAGGATAATCGAAAATACATTTCACGTATTTTCACCCCTTTAAATAACGAATTTCGAAACGTTTTTTGAGTCCTGTCATAGACATTTGTAAAAGTAACCAATTAAAGTTAAAATCACGACGATAGCCAATTGTGTTTCAAAGATAAAGACGATTCATTAAAAACACATTTTGCCCCTTTTTACTGCCTGGGGGTCTAATTTCAAAAAAACCTAAAACTGCTTTTTGAGTATTTACGTAAGCAATATTTTGAAGTGAATATCAACTCTCTATCCCGAAGGGTTCGATAGATATCGATAGTTGATTGGAAACACATTTAAGGTCTTTTCAGCCCCTTAAATGTTGAACTTCGAAAAATCCTTAAAATGGCTAATATGCATTTTTACGAGTTTCCTATTAAAGTAAAAATCACGATGATAGGCTGTCGGGTTCGAGCTCTATCGACGTTTCTTCGGAAACACATTTCGCCTCTTTTCACCCCTTTAGAGGTCGAATTTCGAAAAATCCCTTCTTAGTGCTCGCCTACGACCTGAGGGGAACCCCCACAAAAAATTTCACGATTCTAGGTTCAGCGGTTTGGGCTGCAGTTTGATATGTCAGTCAGTCAGTCAGTCAGTCAATCAGTCAGCTTTCATTTTTTTATATATAGATGAGTATGTTGAGGTTTAATTAGGAATAAATAAATTCCTTTCATTTATTTGGCAAGTGAAAATGAATAAAATACATTTGAAAAAATTGCCGGCTTTCAATTTCACGAGCCATGTTAACGAAAATTTTTCAGTTACGTTAAATATTGTCCGTCAACCAAGTGTTATTCTAAGTCGTACATCAGCCTACTACTTTATACTGAAAATTAATCTTACATAACATTTATACAGTAAGACTAATTGCGCTTAGTTAATTACCTACCTTGCATTAGTCTTCGCATGATCTCATCTGAACTAGTAAAGCATAATAAAACAATTTGTTTAACATTTAAGATTTTAATAATAACCCTCGCCTTATAGTAAAAGCCAAATAAGACCTACTAACAATTAACTACAAATGTATGTTGAACCGTAAAATTCAGTGCTTATGTAAAGATACATTATCAATAACTAACCCGGCCATTCATTTGTCACACGAAAATGATGAACTTAAGTAAAATCTGTGACACACACACGACCTCTTAAGGTGATTGATGCGTGCTGTGTATTTCATTTTGAAGTGGCCATCCAGTGCAGATTTCATTAATTAACACGTTGTAAGCTACATAAGGTGTATTTTAAATTTTTAGAAAATAATTTATTTAATTAACGCTCTCTAAATAATAATTTTTATGGCAACTACAAAAGAAAAATAATGATTGTGTTTCTTACTTCCAGCAACTAAAGAGAAGCATGCTAGCAATATCCTGAGAACTATTTTATCAAATTCGAAATCATTTTCCAGATGAGATTGTAAAATAAATTAAAATTAATTTTGTCTCAAAAATGAAAATCTTTGTTACAAATAGAGACCTTAAAAATTCGCGTTTTGTTCTGAGCACATGCAAGAATTCAAACACCTATACGTGGTATGTAATCACTTTCGCAATTGGACCTTGACTGATTTGACACCTCCTGGAAGGCACTGATCCAATAATAAAGAAGCAACTAAATGCAGGCACAATCACGTGGTATCACTCTGTCAGCGGGCAACCAATGAGCAGCTGCTGTATACTTGAGTGTGTGTGAGGCAGTTCGGAATAAAGTGAGCACTCAAAAAAGTTATGCTAAATTTATATTTATAGATAATTTGAATTTTTTCCCGTGCTTAACGGCTAACGGCGGGAAACGTGTAACCTCTCTGGACACGTCACTTGATGTTTGCACGTGTAAAATAAATAGAGAAGTCAGTAGGAATTTATACAATTTGATTAACAAAGTTGATTTCTTATATAAAATATAATTCGACTTCGGTTGCTTTTGATTCAATATGGTTGTATTAAAATAGGAAAATAAGCGGAACTATATTGCGTAATTTCACTGCCAACCATAGAAGTAGTAAGGCAACTATAGTTAATGGCTAGAGACACGTAAAATTTGCGTTATCATTTGGTACCAGTCTAAACTTCACTTTTATATACATAACAGAGCATTATCTACGATTCAGTTGGCCACGAAATTTCATGTGTTGTCAGTTACGTGTGTTACGTCTTTACAGAGACAGGCCGCTCTACCGTGTAAGCATTCTCCGCGGCAAGTCACGACAATATCGGCCAGCGGGAGACGTCGAACGAGCCTATAGTCACTTGGAGTCTAGTCAACTGTCAGAAAATAACGCGAATTTTGCACGTCTCTATTAATGGCGAATTATATGCAGTAACGACTAGTGATATTTTTCAAAGGTTAAATTTTTAGTGCTCACTTTATCCCGAACGATATATATATATATATATATATATATATATATATATATATATATATATATATATATATATATATATATATATATATATATATATATATATATATATATATATATATATATATATATATATATATATATATATATATATATATATATATATACACATTCTTGAAGGCTAGCGTAAAGGTCAGTGAACCCGCGAATGTTTCCGGTCTGTAGTTACAAAACATTATTTCACTCTACGGAACCTTAAGACACTAAGCAAAGCTTATATTTTCATTATCTTCCTCACTGATTATGAGGTTACATAAAATACGTGTTCTGTAGCAGGCATTTTCAAAGTTGTGCATTAAAGTCCTTACAAATGCTCACGAACAAAGTTGAAACCACCAATTTTGTTGTCAAGACATGTAACTTCAAGCACGCGATCACAGTGGACACACTACTTACCAGGCACTGTGCGCAGTTTAACTCTTTCCAAGAAGTCCTGGCGAACACCGTGTAGATCGTAAGTGACGAAAACACCCGGATAAAACAAACAATAAGCGCATTTCGTCTACCACGTCCTTAGTTATTTCGACGCAGTCACCGTGCTTCGTTTAAGAGCGTTGCCATGGACACCTCGTCTCTCGCGTCGACGAGGTCGAGTACCGCCCAAGTTTTTACACGGTACATATTTAGGACGGAGAAGTGACGTAAAACATTATATTATGTCACGTGGTTAGCCTGGGTACGTTAAAATTTCCGCTTGAAGTATTCAAACAGTAACTGGAGTAGAGTATCCAAGCATCCAATAACTCACAAGGCCCTCAATTGCTTTCAGGCTATTAGACATAACTGATTATTGAGCAAATCTGGTCGCGTGACTGAACATACCTACATAACTCCAGTAGGTTACTTAATGTAACCTCCTATAGTGTCGCGTGTTCTCTGCTGTCGAGCAGGAAGAAACTTCTGGAAAAGCTCTTGCCGACTCTGTTAATAATGGTGCCCGTGAATTTAACTGTTGCAACTCAAAAGAATCTTATCTGATCGTGAGAGAGTTTTCGAGTTTTCGGGGGTCGTGCACGCCATGGTAGTAGAATGGGTAACCATACTGAAGCAAAATGATGTGGCGGTGTTTTTCTATTAGTTGGTTAGTTTAACTATATTCACCATAAAAAGAACATTTTTGAAAGCCCGCAGCTTAATGTCTATGTTGTGACATGGTGTCTCCCTGCAACGTTACTATTGTATTATTAATTTGATGAATTAAGTTTGTTGTTAATACATCATATACGATGGACAATATTAAATCAAGTTACAACAGGAAAGAAAGAGCTTGCTTGAAAATACTGGTGCTTGTTGGCAATGGCAGTTCAAATGTAAAAAACAACTACAGGAACAACCTTAAAATCAATATTTTACAATATGCGAAGTCTGGTGACTTAATGAGAATAATCGATTTATATACAATATAGTATACTTAAATGATTTACTGCAGTGGGCTACAAAAGTAGCAATCATAGATGTACCAAACCATATTAAACATGAAACGTAACTTTTACTTAAGTTCGTCATAATTCATGAATCGCAGACATTTATTAACGTCCTGATGTTTTTCAAGCCACGGCTTCTCTTGATCAGCGAAAAACAATACTTAAATTCAGGGTTGTCGCGTGACATTTCAAATAAGTAAATCATGAAAGTTTGAGCAGTTCAAATTTAAAATGCAAGCTAACTGAACGTCGAATGCAGCCATCTTCGACGTAGATGACGACTCTACGTCCCACTGCACACTCGTAATGCTCCGTTTACGTCGCCTTATTGAATTGTATTATTTTTCGCTTTTTTTTTTTTTGCAATTCTAAGAAAAAAAATGTTAAATATGCCGTTATACCTCAAATTCTATTTACATTTCGCTACAGTAGTTGTTAACTTATAATTATGCCGCAATGTGCGTGGCAAATTCTTTTATATTTATAATCCGCCCGAAAAATCGCGACATAACTATACATTACTAGATCAATTGCCACGTTTGTACTGTAGCACAAAGTAGATAGAATTTGCGAGATAATTGCCGATTTAACATTTTTCTTCTCAGAATTAAAAAAAAAAAGCGAAAAATAATAAAATTCAATATGGCGACTGAAATCGAGTCTTAAGCTGAGAGGCACACGTTACCAAAACTATGATAATTCGACTAAATAGACCAGGAACTCTCTCTACTATAGTAGTTCAGATTTCGCCCCATCCTGTATGCAGGTAGCTTGGGATTATCGTATGTTCGAAGTCGAACCGCTTCCAAGCGACAGGACACGAATTTTATCGTACTAGTTTTCTAATGCAATGGTGTTGGAGTTCGTGGGTGCTTCGTTATTATGAAGTTAGTTGGTACTATTTGATAATCCTTGAGGAAATTGACACATTTACCATGTATTCATGTGTAATTGAGATACAAGCAAATCGTAGTATTTCTTGAAATATAAATATTGGTTTAAACCAATGTCTCAAATTCCACATGGCCTTATTTACACGTATGTACGACCCGAAAGCTAGTACAATAACAACGATCAAAACGTTTCCTTGTGTCGCTTCTGATATAGTTAGTTAATATTTGATGATGCGCCTCGAATCGTCACGTTTACCACTTCTAAATATTTAATTAATATACAAACTAATTGCACTGTCTCAAGCACTACAAGTCGTTACATAAACCAACTACTTGAGTCTGCATGGTATTGTTTATATTCATGTACGCCCCTAGAGCTGGTACGTTAACAACAAAGAAAAAGCTACCCTTGACACTTCTGTTAGCATTTATTTATTCTTTGGCCTCGTCGTCGACCTTCCGACACACGTCCTTCATTCACGGTTAATGTCTTGTCGATTTCCAAACATAAAAAAGTTTGCTAGCCGTGTTGTGGAGTTAAAACAAATCTACGTATTTTGAGGCAGCACTTGCATTGAGATAGTTACGTGATCGATTTAATTTGTATAGTCTACCATATTACACTGCTCAGTTATCCAAAACCCAAAACGTTATAAAGTTCACAGCAATAGACTAGTCACCATCTTGAACAAAATGAAAGCAACAAAATTAGGCTATATACCTTCCAACAGTCCGTACGGGTGGTCTCTGATATAATGAAATATGATATTAAGTGAATTTATACACAATAATAAATTGTGAAAAACAACAAATAAACCGTAACACGACAAGGATATTTTTGTATGTTACAATGTTCAGTCCGTTTGTATTTTTCAGCTGTGTGTAAATGAACTACATTGCTATTAAGCTATTAAATACACTTCGTTATAGATTACTTCTAAAAAACAGTAAAATCTAACAACTCTCTGGTAAATACTCTGTGGACTGTACAGTTTCTGGCTGCACCTTGAAGGAGAAAGAAACATTTACTGTTAGCTGTGTAGAACAATTTGTAGCTTTATTCACTTTCAAACTGCATTTACTGTGGCCTCCAAATAAAATAGAAGGAGTATAGAAGGTCAAGTCAATAGTCGAAAAGGGAACAGCACGGCAGTGGCGGAAAGTAATCGATAAAATCAATTCTCTTGCCAATTGCATGCATCGACTTAAATCGATTTCACGTATCTGTACATCGATTGTACATTTTCGATTGTCCGATCACTGCACCGCCATGACCATTCACAGCAGAAAAACAAAAGACAACGAACTAAGAACCTCTCTTAATGCATTGCCGGTAATGCATATACTTCAAGTTAAACACGTACATGATGACGCAGACAGGAACTGAAGCTACTGAAAGGTCATGTGGGCTACAATCACGTAAAACATTTGAAGTTAACAGTGCTTATGCCACGCTTGCTCCTTTTAGCAAGTGAACTATTCGTTATGTTCTGGCGTATATTTGTACAGATATTAAGGGGGATCAGCACCCGCCACTTTGTAATAATTTAAGTTCTGCATTTAATCTGGCCTACACATTTTCTGTAATGATTTATGCTTCGATAAAGCAAGAGGAACCGTTTCTTACATTGTATCCTGTTGGCATTGCTTGACTACTATTGCAGATACTATACCTGTGAGCTGTGACCATCCATAGAAAAAAAGACTTTCTTCCTCTGGGTGGTTACTAGTCAAAAACTGAGAAAGGTAGTGAAGGTGAGACAATTTGGTAACGTTTAAGACGGTAATATCTGTGCCAGAAAGACGGAAAATTTTAGTAAATCTCAGTGCATGGAACTTACAACGAAAATTGAAGAATTCTAAAATGGCGGGTACTTATCGCCCTTAGTACGAGCTGCAGAAATGAATTTAAGATGACCGACAGTAATAATACAACTAAATTGTGCTATTGAGTTCTCTCCTAGTACAGGTCACGATGTAAATATACTTAGCATTCATTGCGTCCTCAACTACAAACACACAAATACAATACACACGCAGCATGTTTAAACAAGCCGGCCACAGTCTCTCCGAGCCAAGAAATGTGCACATCCCTGCACGAAAGCGTTTCATCACTCTGCAGCGTACAGAACTGATCCAACTAGATATATTGTTACGCAAGCGGCAGTTTCTTGGCACAAGACGTCTAAACACGATCGGTTAATCCGACTTCTGGGCGCTAGTCGCTTGTTTGTCAAGAGTGTTTGCCAACGACTTTAACCTTGTGATAGCAATCCTCCTGCCAAGTGCTCTCGGCTCGCTAAGACTGCTACACTTTCGTAAGTGCACAGATTTCGTGATATAAACAAGTCACTTTAATTTACACGAAACAGACCCTAAATGTGACAGGGGTATTACCTACCTGTTCCATTTCCTTCTATGAAAACATGCGAGAATCTTACTGATGTCAAAGGTGTCATGTAAAATTGTATCGCTATTTTATTTGTGAGAGGGAAATGTCAGGTTTCAGAACTCATTACATATAAAAACTAGCGGAGATTTATTTCTGAATAGACCCTATAAATTTATGTATCTGCCCCAAGGCTGGTACACAAGCTGGATGAATTAGTTGAAACCGAATAATCACAAAACCAGAATTTTAAATACAACACACAAAACGGACACACTGACGAGGAGTGTAACCTACCCAAACAGACACACACGTAGCTATTCTGGCACGATACTTGTCGGACAAGTACTGAAAGTATCTCTTGGGGTACAGCGTCTCACACTCACTATTCTTTTCGGCGTAGTAGGATGATGATCGTTACACAGGCTGGGCTGGATGTTAGTTGCCATTCCATAAGTTCCATACTTGTATGAAGCTAAGGTTTGAAAATCAACATGGGCCAAGTTAGGATGTATATACAGCGTAAGTAGTAGTAATGGCGTAGTAGTAACATGGAGAAGCTAATTAGCATGCAGGAAGATCAGCTTCTGCATTGAGTATAGTTGAAGAACAAGACTGACAACTTCACTTGTCAGTCATCTCCTTCTGAATGAATGTCAATAAGGGCGATCTGGATATGTAGCTCATGGCTTTACGTGCCCTAACCTCACATGGAGATCCAAAAAACGGCGAACGCAGGTGCATGATGCTTTGTTCAATTCACCTGCACGTCTACAATTGAGAACACGACCACCACTTTTCCACAAATACTCATTACTGTACATCACTGCTTTCCATTCGCCTTCACAACACACTACTTCCTGGCACTACCAGACACGTTCACGACGATGAGCAGATATCAGCGGTAAACGTGCTAGTAGAACACAAGACTGATTCTTGTAGCCACGGTTTTGCGGCGAAAAGATTTGTGTACCATTTGGTTTCAATGTTTTATGCGAACATCTGCAGCTCTGCTTCATTGCCAGTGATTGAATTGTCCGGCACGATTCCCACATGCGAAAATCCGGAGACCGACACCGCCGGAAATCGAACCATGATTCCTTGGTGGTAGGCGAACAGTCTGACCATTCAGCCACCGCGACCTCCAGTATCAATGTACCTTTTTTTCCGCGAAGAGGCTTTTGCACAAGTCAGATTTCAATTACTCACGAGCGCTACCGCAACTCTCGATTGGTTACTGTCCACGTGTCTCTGGGAGGAAAAGTTTCTCATTTAATCTGACCAATCATAAGTTTCCTACGACACCATATACTGTGATTCACAGGTAGAACCTCAGCACGCGTAACAGCTGTAATCATCCAGTAACCGAAGGAGATGTAAGCCAAAGTGTATCGAAATACAAAGAGTTTTTTTTTATTTCGCGAGTATCGGATGTCCATTTCCTTTCTTCGCCAACACTGATGGACGTCACGTCCTAAGTAATTGGCAGTAATTCGTATTACTTAGCCATCCCTTCGGAATCCCACTGTACAGACATGTAAGCTCCGCAAAGAAAGGTTTCTTGTAGATTGTTGTGTGATACTAAAACAGGGAACACAGCCAGTTTTAACTACTGCTTGGATAATTCTTACAAAATATGTTTCGTTCCTTTTACAGAACAATTTGTTTCTAATACAGTTTTTCGGTGGGATAAACGGTTTCTTCTTCATACTGTAGAGTGAGGTCGCTTTGTATCCCTCACCCTCCCAGGATGAATTTTCAGGCTACCACCCGATTAGTTTCTTTTTACGAAACTTCTGTGAAATCATTCACACTGAAGTATTGTCTTTATATTAGTGTTATAATTGACGATGTTTTCATTAACTTGAGATGCCGCAAACCTTCACTTAAAACAAAAATATTTTCGTGAAGTGTTTCCCCGTAACTAGGCAAAGTAACATCATTTGACGGTAACTGATGAACTTATTATCCAATTTTCAATTGTAATTTTCCAGGAACACTTTGCGACGTCCTAATAATCTAATGTTCTGTGGTTGTATGGATAAATAATGTGTAAATAAGAAGTTGTCAAGTTCATATTCACCCGGGTAACAGGATTTTATTGTCCTCTCCTGGCAATTCGCGCGCTAGTCTCAGCAATATGTAGTTAAATCACGTCGAAAGTTACGATGGCATAGTCAGCGGTCTGCCGACCTAACTTGTGACGCTTTGCAATACTTCTAAATAACCGATCGGAATTCCGATACTCGTAGACGTCCGACGCATAAACAGGCGACATCCGGCGGCAGCTACCCGGCCAGCCGTTCTCCACAGCTCAAAGACATTTCAACACAATCTGCGCCTGACGGCGGCAAACTAGCCTGCCGTCCTTCGTGGCTCAAAAACGGCTGTCTCTAAAGGCGTGCCGACGCCTGAACTGACGACGTCCGGCGGCAGCACTCCGGCCCGCCGTCTTCCGCGGCACGTCGATGTCGCTCTGCTCAAAGGCATCCCGATATCTGAACTGACGCCCGGCGGCGGCACTACGGCTCGCCGTTATCTGCAGCTCGAAAACGTCTGTCCAGAATTTGTTAACAAAACCTAGTATTGCTCCTCTTTGGCGCCAACCTCCCCGTCGCTTGCCAATCAGGAGCCCTGCCCCTCGAGGACAGTAAGTTCCTGCCACTGCCGTATTTATTACAATGATTATTCAATTTAATTCCGCAACACTTCGGAAAGTACTATCTAAATCCCTTAAATTCTAACTATAACTATTTATCATATAGGCTGACTTTTTCCCCTCTCGCCGGGCAGATAGGAGGTTACAGAAGTGGGTGAGGGGGTGAGGAGGCCTATACGCTAGCCACTTGCAAATGATATTTTTACCGAGACAATACAGAATAGGCCTACATACATTTACGTTTGTCCTCTATAAAATTCTGTACATAAATAATTGCTTTATGAACATCGTTTCGTCTGCATCCTGACATGATGAGAAGAATGAATGGCCGCATTATCTCTGTGATTTGTGACACTTGATTACCCCAATCATGTCTGTTATCCGTATTAACTCGCGCATCACATCTTCTAATAGTGTAGTACCTGCCTGCCGTTTTTACTTGAATACAATAAGCGTTACCACAATAATATTTGTTTCTTCATAGCAAAACCACTTAAATTATACAATTGGTGCTTGTCGTTCGTCGTCGTATAGCAAGGGGCTGGAATATTTAGCAAATTCAATTACCTGCAGCCTAGAATCCATTGTACTATGCACAGTGAAGCCCCGTATATTCGTTCATTGTCTGTTGTTCCACTCAGCAGCAGTTAGTGGACAAATAGTTGAGGCATGAGTATGTATAGTACAATGGATTCTAGCCTGCAGGTAATTTAATTCGCGAAACTTTCCAATCCCTACTTATAGCAGAACACACGCATTATGGAACCATAGAGTCAACTGCGCTGTGTTCCAAGAACACAGCCTCGGACGTAGTCGAGGGCGGAGCAAGCTATTGAGCATGTTTTAAAACACCCAGAGACCCGACCATGATGTCTCGTAACAGTCGGGCGCGGATGAGAGTGCAGCCTGAGCCGAGAAGAGGGTCATTCTCGCCAGCCAGAGGGGTTGTCGACGAGGCGGACGATTGGTCCAAGAGGACACTTCCAGGCTTCCCGTCCATGTCGTCCCTGGCGCGCGAGGCTTCCACGAGATACGTCAGTCGGTCTGATCTCTTTAGTGTTCATTAAGTCGCAAATGGACTCAAGCCCCTTGCTTACGCCGTCAAAGGCAACGACAAGTCTCAGACTATAAATTAGTGCAATGTAACGGCTTGGCGCTTCATCAATTAACTCACGAGTTAGCCGCGAACAGATTTTTGCCACATTTCATTTTAATGTCTTACTCGCATATCGGCAGCTTGGCTTCATGGTTATTGGCAACGTGTCTTTGTTCAGACACGTCTCTCATTTGACTGCACCAATACGAAAAAAAAAAGTTATTGAGACACCATATGTATGTGATTTGCCAGTGGATCCCCAAGACAAGTGAGGTTTAAAATATCCAATAGCTTACCATGAAACAGAGCTTCAGATGTGCACACCAGGCATTGAAGGAACCAAACGGCGCAAAATTATTTTTGCCACAAACCCATGGCTCTAGTAATTGGTGTAAGTATAGTGAATTATTGCGTTCGTTAGAGTCCTCTTAGACTGTGTCCCTCAGGCCCATTAGCGAAGGTACAACGTAGACCTGTGGTAACCAGAAAGCGAAGTTTGCAACAACTTGTGTTCTCAGACGACCTTCGTTAGAAGCACGTGGTCGAATGTCTGCAGTCTTGTGGTGGCGACACATCTCTTCCAAATCCAACCAGAGTGCTCTCTGCACACTAACATTATATGAATTATAAAATCCGTTTGGAATGGATGATGGAGTTCTGCGTTGCGTTTACGCTAGTGTTGTTTGACACCGTTTATTTCCGAATCACAAAGCGTCATTTGCTCAAAATAGACTAATAAAAATCAGACTCGTATTAATTATTATCTTATGTCAGTTAACTTCCGTATTACAGATAATTTAACTGGCCATATAAAAGTTACGTAACACAATTATTCTTAAGAAGAATTATTTTACTCGTAAGGAAGACGAAATGCATTGATTAGCAGAAAACAATTTGCTAGTGTTGATTTTTTTTATCATGCATAGATAACTCAAGAAATTCATTCTTACATTTAACGCGTATCTTATTATGATTACGTGCACGTTATATTTATCCACGCGTACTATTATAATTATTTACAAATAAAAGTTTCAATTTCTTTATTTGTTGTTTAATAGAATAATGTTATACTTTCTTTTTATTCACAAGCACACAAATATTCATATATACACATGACTTGATAGTTTTAACATAACTGCAATTGGATATTTTATTTAACTTGTCTTGTGGGATTGGCGAAAGGACGTTTATTTATCATGCACTGTCGGCAATCCTAAAAACAAAGCATAACAAAGCATCTAATCGGAGCTATGTCTTAGCTGATAGCCAAGTCATACCCTACGCTATAACGTTGAAAAGTGATGAAATAGGCTTTGCAACTGCAATCAATAACTTTTATTTAATGACTGTTTACAAAACTAAATACCTTACAACACATTGAACCAACCTATCATTAATAACTCAAAAACTAATGAATTAATGGTTTTCAGACATAGGTTTACATAATTTTTTTTGTTTGGTGTAAAGAACCTACCCCCGAAGTTTGTAAAAGAAGTTCATAAATATCCTGCATATATATTACACCCTCCCTTTTCGACGAATGGAACTCTCAGGTTAATTTTAGAACTAAACATGTTGACTGGCATCACTTCAAACTTTTACAATGTATAAATCGTAAAATCCTCCATAACTGCGAACCTTTCAAGAAATACATAAGTACAGCTACATAATAATTAGCAGTACATAGTGAAATAGCTGGTAAGACGGCAAACTCAGTAACACACGTAAGCAAAATGGCTTCGCTGGCAAGCCAACTGGAAACCTGATGTATAGAGCCACGATTTTATGGCGAAAAGATTTTTGCAACATTTGGTTTCGATGCGTCATGTGCACATCTGCAGCTCTGCTACATCGTCTGTGGTTGGATGATTTTACTCTCACTGGCCTTGGAAAATTATAGACGTACAGACTCACAATAATCTTATTATGATTCGTGCTGTAAAATGAGAAACGTGTATGAACAAAGACACGCTGCCAATAACCTTGAAACCGAACTGCCGATGTGCACGTGAGTCACTGAAACAAAGTGGGGCAAAAATATTTTCGCGACAAAATCGTGGCCCTACTGATGTAACATGCAGGAGCCAAACAGACACGAGGCTGGTAATAACAGCATAGGCCAGCCAATAAGCGGCGAAGTTCGCACTATCAAATGAGTCGCCACGTCATTTCACGTCTGAATTACTAGAAACCTGCAAATTCATAGTTTTCTTAAAACTGTGATC
Organism: Medauroidea extradentata; assembly: GCA_003012365.1. Classification (NCBI taxonomy): domain Eukaryota; kingdom Metazoa; phylum Arthropoda; class Insecta; order Phasmatodea; family Phasmatidae; genus Medauroidea; species Medauroidea extradentata. The sequence continues at coordinate 41,652 of PNEQ01071588.1, forward strand.
TACTGGCCTATGCACACCGTGACACACCCCGTGACGTCATTGGCTCTGGGTATTCTTGTCTTTGAGTGTCTGCATTATTGTGTGTATTCATTTTACAGATGGTCTTGAATTATTAGTAGGGACCTGAAAAGTTCGCGGTTTTCTTTTGAACACACGCTATAATTCAAACAACTATAGGTTCGTGTTAATTTTTCAATTGGCTCTTGCTTTATTTGACTCCTCCTAGAGAGCGTTGAGCCTATAATAAATAAGCAAATAAATAGATGCCAAATCGGGTTGTTTCACCGTGTCAGCGAGCAACTAATGAACAGTTGTATGTTTGAGTACACAGATATTATTAGAAGCTAGCCTACACGTCACTAAAACCGCGAATTTTTCCGGACTTTAATTATTAGTAGAGATGATGGTTTATCGCGAGAAAACTTGATTATGTGCCTATTCAACGTGCGTTCAGCTTATCAAAAGATTACTGGCTTTTCCTTGTACGTGAAGCTACTGCCCTATTTGACTAAGCTAATAAGAATACCGCTATTTTAATATTTGATGCATATTATTGGTCTGTAGACAGCTACGTTGTGTCAGTGTTTTCAAGGCTATGTTGGCACGAAACATTTTCGCGATATACCATCATCTCTAATTATTAGCTAAAAGTAGGTAGAGACAGGAAAAATTCGCGTGTTAACATAGCTGTAGGCTAGCCTCCAAGAACATGTGTATATTCAAGCAGACATTATCTGCTCACTGGCTGCTCGATGACGCAGTGATATGGGCCTGTATTTAGTTGCTTCTGTACCATTGGGTAAGCCACTGCCAGGAATTGTCAAATGAGTCACGGGCACGGTCGTAGAAGAACAGGTCTGGACACTCGCCTGGAAACTTGGCCCCCTTGTTGTTTGTTTGCAGTTCACTAAGTTACCGAGAATATTGTGTTTCGTTGGCGCTTCAGTTAGGGCGTTCGGACTAAACTTCACCCACTTCCTTCCCACTAAGATAAAAAATTTATCAAAACGTAATTTTTATCAATTAATGAAATACTTCCTTCGCTCACAAATTTAAGAAAGGGCTCCAGCAATCTTTACTTACTTTATAAATTTAACAATGCGAAAAAGTGGGCGGAGTTTGAGTCAGACCGCCCGAATTACAGCGCCAAAAAGTACGACGTTCTCGGTAACTTGGTGAACTGCAGCCAAACAACAAGGGGTTCAAATACATTGTTAGATAGGCGAGTGTCCAGACCTGTTCTTCTACGACCGTGGTCACGGGCCAATTACGAAAGTGGCACGAACTTACAGTTGCTGGAATTCTAGCTTGGGGCCAAAAGAAAATGCGAATTTTTCAGGTCTCTAGCTAAAGGCCCTTCCAGAGCATCACAAAAAACGGTCGGCAAACAGCATAAGTCAGTTGAGCTAGAGATGGTAACTGTTTCAGATGAATCACATATGTTCGGACGTAGCGCATCAGAATTGGCATTTACCCAGTAAAATAGGGATTGACGAGAAACAAAAGAAAAGCGTCAAAAATTAATACATTAAATTAAATCTTGCAAACCGTCAACTTTTCCCGTGACAAATCATCATCCTTAGGTTTAGGGACTGGAAAATTTCGCGAATATATTTTAGAACAAGCTTGATTTCAAATGAGTGTACGTTTCATAGACGTCAGAGATTTTATTACATCGCCCTGAGAAACTTGGAGCTGGAGACCTGAAAAATTCGCGTCTTCATTTGGGCACAAGCTAGAATTCCAACAACTGTGATTGTGTGTCACTTCCGCAGTTGGTCTTTGACTTATTTGACACCTCCTGGAAGTCTCTGAGCCAATAATGTAACTGTAACTTATACAGACCTATATCACGTTAACAGCAAGCAACTAATGAGCATCTGATGTGTATTTCATTTTTTTAAATATTCTTGCAGGCTAGCCAACAGGTCAGTGAACCAGCGAATTTTTCCGGTCTCTACTTGGAGCCAACCAAAACTTGAGACAAAATAAGGCTGGAATTCCGTGCTATCAGTTACTGGGCGGAACTTACAAGTGGAGCAGTAACCAAGGAACAAATTGTCGTGGTATCAGTAGGGCTAGGAAAAATTCGCGAGTTCAATGACCTGCATGCTAGAATCCAATGTCCTATGCACACTCAAGCCCCGTCTATTTGTTCATTGTCTGCTGTCTGAATGAGTAGCAGGTAATGAACAAATCGTAGGGTTTCGGTATACACAGGGTACTGGATTCTAGCATGTTGGTCTTTGAACTCGCGAAATTTTCCTAGCCCTACTTATAAGTATACATAGGACAATGGATTCTAACGTGCAGGGCATAAGACATTTTCCAGTTCCTGGGTATAGCAGTTTGAAACTGAGACGTCGTCCCAGTTTGTTTTGACTCCATTTCACCCAGTCGTGATGTCGGCTGCAGATGTTCAGACGGAATACTGCCTCCCCCTCCCTGTACTAACGTCCTACAACCCCGCACAACACGCCAGTAGCAGAGAGCTTCCCATCTTCCCCCTTGCCACTGCCACAGTAGCAGCTGGCAGGTTTCTGTAGTAAACAAGCGAGTTACGTCACAGCCGTCGAGTTTATTACGTCCTGTTTTTCGGGCGGCAGGAACCACGGGCCCAAGTTTTTAAACAAGCAAGGAACAAAGTCTACATTCAAGCCCGCAGTGTACACGCCCCAGCACATTTACCCCGACCATCACGTGCGTGTGCGAGCCGAACAAACTTCGTGTATCGCGCCGTTGCCGCTATAGTCTATTATTAGAGACACTGGTAAATCGCGGGAAAAGTTGATTGTTTGCTAGACTCCAACATGCTGTATATAACACTGAATGATTTGTATCTATATTGCCTTTCGTTTATATGAAGCATTGTTTCTCTCTACAACAGACCCAATTATAACTGTACAGCGTGAACACACAGCGTGTGTGATTCGCCACAAAACTGTTCACACGTGTCACGGTTAATATACTATAGTTTATTGCAGACTATGCTACACATTTTCGCGATTTTCCAGTGTCTCTATCTATTATAGGTAAAGTGAACACTCTTTAATATCACCTACATTTTTCTTACACTAGTAAGTATGCACGTCAGGAGGGTAAATATTTCTGCTCCTGTTCGTTTCAGTGCCTCATGTGCGCATCTGCAGTTCTGCTCTATGGTCAGTGGTCGGAAGTTTTTAACTGTTAGGCCTACGTGCCGTAATGTTTCATTGCAAATCATAGATGAGTGGCATCGCAGTGACCTTATTCCGATTGAAACAGTAAAATTTAAAACGTCTTTCCACGAATACACGGCTGCACGCAAAGCAATGAAACTAGTTGATGGAGAACTGCTTTCGCAAAAATCAGGGGTCCCTAACATCACGGCAGGACCGAGATATTTGGTTGGTGAACAAGTTAAGACTTAAAATAAATATTTAAAATAAACCTGACTCACAGGATATTAAATTTCAAATCGATCAGACCACTAGAATTGCTCACATTAATAAAATTGAAAAGAGCTGATGATCTTCAAACGGCTCAAACGATTTCCTTGAATCATAGCTAAAAACACTCTAGATCAAGTCAGCTGTCAAACAAAAAACCGCATCGAAATAGGTCCATTCGTTTAGGAGCTACGATGCCACTGACAGACACATAGATACACAGACACACACGTCAAACTTTTTGCGTCGGTAGTTAAAAATGTAGGGGGGCGGGTCCGTCATGTTCCTATTTTGGAGGGGTAGGTGTAAATTTTTAGATTTGTTACCGGGGAAATTAAATTATATGTATCATTTTAAGAAATAATTAGGAATAAATTAATTAAATCATTATTAAAACGCTTCTGATATTTTATTTTAGTTTTAAAATATTCACAGGACATTGTCATGTAAATGCGAGGTTTTGCTGAGAGTAGGCGCGGGGAGGAAGTGTTTGTACCCCTGTTTACCCTCTCTGTATCCGCCCAACAGCACTTAGCATCGCCAGTAATAAAAACAGCGTACAGACTTAACTGTGTTAAATATTAAATGTCTGATACTAAAATTAATTATATTTTACTGACATGACGGTCTATAAAAGTGATCAGTTTACCGAGAACAGCATAGCACCAACATGGCAACAGACAGTTCTGAACTAAACTATTTCACGTGTGTCCATTGTGCCAACGTACGAAAAGAAAACACACTCCAGACAAGGTCGAGATCTCATTAAAACACTATTTAGAAGCCCTCCAACATAGCTAAAAACGGGCTTTTCGTACTTCCGTACTTCAAATGTACTAACTTTATGAATGTGAAACTGAGATAGAAACATGCACTGAACTATTCCAGAGACTTCCCACCAATAAAATTATATGGTCACCGCTTTATCTCCGTCACTTCTGAGCCTTGTAACACGCAGGCAGGTTGGGTCTTGAATATACACAGGGCAGTGGACTCTAGCAAGCATGATTGAATCCGCAAAATATATTTGTTCCTAGTTAAAAGGAATTTCATATGTTCATAACTTTGCGGATGGAACGTACACCGAAAGAAACATTTTGTAGGAAGTCGTCCTTGCAAAATTATTTTGTAGTAATCACAAAATAATTTTGTGGTGGCCATTAAATTTAAGTAGGGTCAACAAAATGTTTCTGTGGTGACCGCAATATAAATTTGGCAGGGTAAATACCCGCAAAATATTTAGTAGCTGTGGCACAAAATTTGTTTTACCATGTACAGTAATCTGTTCTCTTCTTCCTGGCTTTGCGATAAGCAACTATTGTCATAGTTTTAGCTATTCTGGCAGTCATTGCCTGTCAGGCTGAGCTAATGCCATACTTCTGGCATTTATAAGTAGCAAACTAATTCATAATCTGAATGCAGCAGGTGTCTAAGCGTGGTTAAAGTCACGGATGATGCTTGACTGTAGTACTCGATCAGTAGAATCACTAATTTAAACAAAAACCTTTGCACCAACTTATTTCAGTTTTTTTAGTGTGCACAGCTGCAGTTCTGCTTGCCACGATTTGATGTATTTCTTGGGGTTATATCCGAAATGACAGACGTTTGATGGCGCAGTTACCTGTTTATTGGCACAGTCAAATGAGCGATGCCTTAGCACAAAATTACACTCTGGCAATAACCACGAAGCTGAGTTGCAGATATACACGTGGGGAATTGAAACAAGCTGAGGAGGAATTATTCTCACCAAAAATATGTGGCTCAGCCAACATATTACGTAGTGTGATCAGCCATTATTTGAGAAAATATTGATACGGGATTCACAATGCAATCATATACTCGTGACCTAATATGTACTGTAACCGGCATATAGCCTATAAATGTAAATAAATAACATATATATATAATGTATATATATATATTGTAAATACTGCAATTTAGGTTAGGATAGTCGTAGAAAGTCAGTTGAAATTGTATTGCGATTAGAATTGTACGATGTATGTGACTCAATTGCAAAAGTTTGTTTAAAGTAATTAATGTGTAATTTAGTTTTGAGTACTGGCGAGAGGCGCAGTATGACCCGAGGATTGTGGCATTGTGTCACGGCAGATTGACGCCTAACACGGCAGGGGAGGGAAAGTTAGGAAAACAGGACGTGACAGCGAGCAGCCATGAGCCGACGAGGGACGCGCAGCTTGGATGCTGAAAATTAGGGCACCGATAGGCGTGGTTACACCCCCCCCCCTGTTGTGCAATTTAATATTAACTTTATAATTATTCATTAGTAGGGCCACGATTTTGTCGCGAAAAGATTTTTGCCCCACTTTGCTTCAGTGACTCACGTGCACAACGGCAGTTCTGTTCCAAGGTTATTGGCAGCGTGTCTTTGTTCAGACACGTTTCTCATTTGACTGCACCAATCAGAATAAGGTTATTGTGAGTCTGTATGTCTATAATTTGCCAAGGCCAGTGAGAGTAAAATCATCCAATCACAGACGATGTAGCAGAGCTGCAGGTGTGTACACGACGCATCGAAACCAAATGTTGCAAAAATCTTTTCGCCATAAAATCGTGGCTCTGTTCATTAGAAATTGATAAAATTTTGTAAGCAAGTTCAAAGGGATAATAATGGTAATGTGTGTGAATTAAAAAAAAAGTGCAATAAATTGATACGGAGGAATGTCAGGTTTTGTTGTCGTCGTAACCCCCGAGAGAGGCGATTGGCTGAAAGTTAAAATGGGGGCGGTCCTAGGAGAGTTCGCCACGTAAGCGTGAATGCGAAAGTTAAGGGGGACTCCGGCGGCAACCTCCGCGAAGGATGGACGCGTCGCGTGGAGCCACCGCGAACGTTTGTGGGAAGCCGCGGAGAAAACAGACTTCTGCTGCAACCGTCACGAAGAGTGGACGTGTGTGCGTGTCTCAAGAGTCACACCACGGACATTCGCGGGAAGTCGTGATTAAAAGGCTTAGGACGGTAATCAATATAGCATATCATCTCTCGTGGGACTGACGAAACAAGTTCGGGGTTTCCGAAGTATCTAAGGACATAAACTGCCGGTGTTTTAATCAATAATAGTATATCCCCACACAACATTGAACGAGAGAGGATATAACAGTACTGTACAGTAGCAAGTAGCGAAAGTAATTTTGAAACTGGTTGTAAAATAATGTTTTGTATCAGTACTCTAACTACAGTAGTACCACCAGTTTATGCAGGCCTTTTATTTATGTATATACTATTTCACGTTTGTATGGTGTTTACTATTTTATCGTAAAACATTTCTATACGTGCATTTGTGATGTTGCAAATGCTTGGACGACTTAAGTTTCATGCAAACCGCATGGTACGTATCGCGAACATATGCTATGTACGTGTGCTTGTACGTGGAAAATACAATCACAGATATTGTCGGGGTTGATAATTGCCATGTCCGTGACGTGGCCCGGACGCAGTTCGTATTCGAAATTTCATATGGCATCCCAAGATGTGGGTCTTTAACGTTAGCATCACAGAAACTACGTCGCAGACCAATCATACCTTGCTGTAAGTTGTAACAAGCACCGGAAATAATCTGGTTAACTCACCGGCAAGCAGGTGAGGTAATTCGAACAACTAACACTGCACCTTACATTAAACAACATGTATTTTTCTGACCAGTCAGACATTTGTGTTCGCCATGTTGCCAGTTGGGAGAGCGAAGTCCTGGAACAATTTAAATGAGTAATTTATTTTTACAGCTCATCAGGCTGTGTCCCAAATAGTCATTATACTCATCAACGACCTCGGCAGTAACGTCAGAGTGATAGAGCGCGAGCTCACAAATGCGTGTTGCGAGTTGGTACAGCATGCATGTGCTTTCAATACACAGATGTTCATAAAGTCCCGTTACTATTACAAACAGCTATCACAAACAGTTTTCGCCAAAAATGTCTCACGTATTCCAACGTTTGTTTGTTATAACTAGAGACATGCAAAATTCGCGTTATCTTCTGACAGCTGACTAGACTCCACGTGACTATAGGCTCTTTCGACGTCTCCCGCTGGCCGATATTGCCGTGACTTGCCGCGGAGAATTCTTACACGGTAGAGAGGCCAATCTCTATAAAGACGTAACACACGTGAATGACAACACATACAAGTTCGTGGCCAACTGAATCGCAGATTATACTCTGTTATGTATAGGAAAGTGAAGTTTAGTCTGCTACCAAATGATAACGCGAATTTTGCATGTCTCTAGTTATAACTAGGGACAGGAAGTTTTCGGGAAAAGATTTCTACACCAGTTTACCTCAACGCTTTATGTGCAGCTGCAGCTCTGCTTCTGTGTGTATTTGTGCAGAGTCGCCACTTACTGGACTGTACCAATCAGAACAAGGTTAATTGGGACAGCACGGGTTTGTGACTTGCGGACAAAACCCAAAGACACACAGGAGTTAAAACATCCAATCACTGACCACGAAGCAGAGCTGCAGGTGTGGATGTAAGCCACTGAATCAAAGTGGGGCAAAATTCTTTACGCGAAATCTTCCTGTCCTTGCGTAAAACTAGAGACCGGAAAAATTCGCGTGTTCACTGACATGTAGGTTAGCCTGCAAGAATATATGTTTACTCAAGCACACAACGTCTGTTTGTTGGTTGCACGCTGACACAGTGAAATGGGCCTGCATTTAGTGATATTGTCATTATTGGCTCAGCGACTTCAAGGTGTTGTCAATTAAATCAACGGCTAATTGCAAAGGTAGCACGAACTTACAGTTGCTGGAATTCTAGGTTGTGCCTGAAAGAAAACACGGATTTTTTTTACCCCTAGCTAGAATTCCAGCAACTGTAAGTTAGTGCCACTTTGTCCCGTGACTTATTTGACACGTCCTGGAAGTCGATTAGTCAATAGTACAGAAGCAACTAAATGCAGGCCCATATCACTGCGTCATCGAGCAGCCAGTGAGCAGATAATGTCTCCTTGAATACTCACATGTTCTTGGAGCCTAGCCTACACGTCACTGAACCCGCGAATTTTTCCCGTCTCTAATTATGACACTACTTATAAGTGAGTCCTATTTCCTCTCAGGATGTACAGCGATACTCTAGTTTTGTCCAAGTACGGGGAAGAATAGCAGCAACACCACTCTTTAAACCTTCCTTGATATGTTATTTGAGTGCCCTAGTGTTAGTAATTGGAGTTTTATACGTATGAATGATATAAGGAGGCCGGGCCAGACAAGTAAAGCGATCCATCTTGTCCGAACCTTCTGTAGGGAAACGTCATTTAATACAGAACATGCCTTTCATTGTAGCTTTGATAAGACAGCGCGTTGCTTTGTTGAAAAGTGATGTTTGGTTGCATCTCATCTACCTATCCGGAAACATACGGTTCCATCATGTCCTGATATGTGCCATACCAAGAACTTTTTATTTCTGGAAAAAAAAAACTGATCACTTTGTCGTGCTTGATTCCTCGACTCCCCACCATACATTTAACGACACTTTATAAACGTGCGATTACCCCAACACATACACTGGAACTCGTGGAAAGTTTCGGCGGAAACCCCTACCTTCTTGTTAGCTTGTGGCAACTGTTTGTAACGGTAAATTGACAAACAATGTTATTTATTTCGCCTGCAAATATTAGGTGTGAGTTATGTACAAATTTCCAAGTAAATGAGAACATTTTAAATTCCAGTTAATGTTTGTAATGTATGATTTGTAAAGACCTGCAAATTCGTGTTATTATTTTTATGGCAGACTGGACTTCATTGCTCTCTCTGTGTGTGTGTGTGTGTGTGTGTGTGTGTACGTGCCACAACTCTGCGTGATTTGAATGGACACAAGCTTTATGTGGTGTCGTTTAGGGGTGAAAGCGATTGATAAACGATTCATCACTCTGGAACGAAACTTTCAATTATTGGTCAAAAGCGCTCAATGCGGTTGGCCACAGAATTGTGAGCAAATAAAATATGTCTAACAAGAGTACGAATGATTGCAGCCTAATCTCATGTTGAAGAAAAATAACGTGAATTTGTAGGTCCCTAGCAATTTGCTATCGCATAAGTTATGCACGAGTCATAATTCCAATAAAATTTCAACAAGAAAAATTCGTTACAAATTATTCGTGACCCTTCCTGCTGCAATAAAATAAGTATGTTCATCGACACAATGGAGCAACTAACATTTGATACAAACGAGCACTCGTAAACGTCCGATAGCGACGAGTACGAGTGATGATTTATTCCATATGAAGAGACTGCAAGAAGCTGAGGGGCACATTAATCACATTGATGAAACCACACCTTCTCCCCTGCGCCCCCTAAAAAAAAAGAGGAATTCATCAACAAATCCACTACCATGACAGAGTGCGGATTTTAATTTTTTCAGTACATGATTAGTTTTTGAACACAATGACTCAACTCAGACTTACTATTTGAAAGATAACAGCCAGTCTATATTAAAACGGACGTTCATAATGATTAAAATCACATTACACAAAAGTGAGTCACGTTTAATTATGACAGAGGTTTCAAATAATACTGTGGTATAGTAAAAAGTTCTTATAATCCTTGCAGTAACCATCGGGACAGTTTGGTATTTTTTGTAAGTAAATGTTGGTAACTACATCTGATACTAAAATTCTTGTATTAAAAGAAATTTAATTTTGAGTGCATCAAGTACATTAAATTTTGCTAATCATGTTTTGTGTGGGAAAATCTTAACTGATTACATGCATGTGGTTTTATAGTATATTTGAGGAAAACCATTATAATAGACAACTCAAACCATGCTGAAGCACTCATGTATGATATGTATATCAGCCACCCTTATTAATTCAAATACACGCAAATACAGGTAACAGCCTAACCTGAACACATCTCATTTTACTACAATACCCATATGACTGTTGAACTGTTCAGGAGAAGGGGAGATGTAAGGGTTGGGAAGAAGCACGAACCAATAACAAGTAACATTTTACGAAGTTGATACAAAACGTAGTGAATACTAATCATAAAATTAAGAGTTAAGTGATTTTATCCCACTTCGGAAACTAAGCGTGTTTTAGTTTTAGCCCTCAATAGCGCTAGAATAGACAAATCTCAATAATGTGACACACGTGTAAAATGTAACGCCGGAATGTTTCCCGCTAGAAAATATTCCCATTCATTCAAGCATGTATTAAATTAGTTTTAAAAAAAGCGGAGGGGATTAGGAAAACAAATCAATATGCAAAGGTTTTTTAAACACTGGATATTTTTGTGAAATAATATAATTATAGCAACATATTCAACCTTCCATTGATCGCACGACGGCATGAAGGTACCGTAGAATGATATAACTTGGGAAACATGGGATAACTTGGGACACTTATACAACAATTTTTATTATAAATATCTGTCAACTGGAAGTAAAATTTAATGTAGTATCATGTGGACATCCATTCTTTCTAATTTATTTCAAGTGAGTTTTTTTTTACTCTAGACTGCCAAATCCGAGAATTTTTTTAAGTGTCCTTAGTTGGTGATATTTTAACATCTTTCGATAAACTGTTAATTTAGTATGAAGTTTAAAAGAGTATACTTCATAACAATCCTTTCATAACCCATCACCTCATGTAAGAATTCAGAACTAAATAAAGTACAATTCACATTAAACAAACCATTCTGGTATATTCAAGTTATGTAGACAATTCAGATTACTACGCAATTTCAACTGACACTGTACGACTATCCCAACTTAATTTACTTAGTTACAGAAACAACATATAGATAGATTACTATTCTATATTGATCCTTATAATTGACTGTTTAATGGCAAATGGCCGACTACGACTTCTATAAGAATAGCTCCAGACTCTCTAACGTAGGCCTATAAGTGGCTAATTTTGTTTCTGGGAGAACATAGGCCCTACACACATCATTCAACGCATACACACATACATGTTATACATACATATATATATGTGTGTGCATGTGTGTGGCATATTTATATACACATTGATAAATACATATTCATACATAAATTCACATATACATACCTATACATACGTACGTACATACATATATGCATACACATACATACGCACATACATACATACATACACACATACATATATACATACATACGTATATACATACATTCATAAATATATACGTACATACATATATACATACGTACATACATACACACATACATATTACATGCGTACATACATACGTACAAACATACGTACATACAGACATACACACGTACATACATATACGTACATATATACATACATATACGTACATATATATCCATACATTCATACATACATACACACATACATAAATAAATACATACATACATTAAACACTCGTGGTTTGCGCTTTGGACGCTTGACTTGCTCACATTCTGCCAGTGTGAACTTATGCAACACCGTCTAATGGCTGTCAGTCACAGTCGCTAGCGGGGAGGCGGGAGGGAACGCAAACAGGATGATGGGTAATTGTAGAAGCCAATCGCGGCACAAAGTTGGCAGTTTCATGCAGGCAGCTACAACATATTACTCGCCACAAACTAGACGGCACAGACGTATGACGTAGTCTTTCATTTCGTCAGTTTTTTGTGCAGTCACGAATAATTTTTTTTCCTTTTAACAGGTCACTGAGAAAAATAAAGCGAGGTAATTATTTGAGTTTTACAACATATCAACTACTTTACAGATGGTAAGGTTTATGCAAACAGTTTTTTCCGACACTAATGCGGTTGTATTACTGGTTCTCCTGAAATCAGTGTTGTGATGTTTTTATAGAATTTTTGATGACTTACAGATAGACAATAAATACATATCACATAGTGTAGATTCTGAACCATTTTTAATCAGACAACATACTATTTTGTTCGGCTTACATCAAACAAATCACTAGCTAAGTTTTACTTTACGTATTCAAAACACCAACCAGAAATTCGTGACATTCTGCGTATTGCACGCCGTAATATGAAAATGGTAGTTTCACTGCAAATTCTGATTATCGGGTTCTCCAATTAGCACAAACGAGCCAAATCGTTATGAAGACCATCATTTAACCCTTAGCCTGTAGTTCACACTTATTTTTTAATTTTTATTACGGATTATATTGCGTGGATTTGTCTTTACTTTAGGAATACTACAGAGGAAATATTTCAACTCTAATCACACTGTATTAAAAATACGTCGGTATTATCTCGTTATTCTTTTAACTATTGCAGGTGATTGTAAACTTAATATAAAAATTAACATAACAACTTTATGATTCTAGCCGAGTTCGACGTCTCCAATTCACCATTAGTTTATTCGTTTCTGATCGGAAGGTTAGGGATTCGATTCGCGGTATTGGCATGTTGTGCTGATTTCAGAAAACCTTATTCATACAAAAGTTGTGGCGAGGTTTATTTACCACTAATGACCACGGTCCGTATCCGTGTAAGGCTGGAGCTTGAGATCTACCAGATTGTCATCTGGTGAAGAAGGTTGCCGGATGCACCAGTACACTTATATATACTTTTTTTCTCATCAAAAACACTCAAAAAATCACGTCATATTTTTTTCGCTACAGTTATATTCCTGAAGCAATATTCTCCCTCTTCACAAAGCAGTAAGTGGTTTTCGTCCAAAAATTATGACATTAAAAAGAATTGTAAACCATCGAACATAATTTGGCATGTCCTTGTTCACGCATTGGTTATCAGTAGAGATAATGGTTTATCGCGGGAAAACTTGACTGTTGGCTGGAACTCAACCAGTGGCGTCTCGTCAGGGTAAGCAAGGCAAGCAGTGCTTGCCCAGGCATCTTCCTGATAATTCTCTGATTATAATAAATATTCACTTACAACCTTGTCTCTACCAGAAGCTAACTATGACTCCAGCAAATAGGGGTATCTTTTACGAATTCCGCTCGGATTACAACACTGTCAATTGGACGATAAGAACTCGTAAACAACCCAAGCAAGCTGTTGAAAAGCGCTTGCAATATCGCTTCTAGTGGATAGAGTTGCAGCGATAGTAT
>PNEQ01071594.1:0-55000 GCA_003012365.1 Medauroidea extradentata
TTCCTGTAATGGCACTTCAAAGTCAAAATTTGCGTATTTTTACTTCATACAAAACTTGAAAACCAGTTAACATAAAGAAATGAAAAAAATCATATCAAAACTACGCGTTACTGTCTATGGCCTGTAGCATTTAAAACCCGTTACAAAAAATGTTTATGTTAAATAAAAAATTTCAAAATTTAAATTTTTTTTGGTACTTCTAGAAATTTATTTTAAACACAGAAATATTTTATAATGTGTTTGTATATGCTTCAAGCCGTAGACCGTGACGTGTAGTTTTGATGAGATTTTTTCCATTTCATTATATTTACTGGTTTTCAAGTTTTGTATGAAGTAAAAATATGCAAATTTTGACTTTGAAGTGACATTACGGGAAAACTAGATGAGTTAATTTTTTTCCGTTAGATATTAATGTTCTCTGAAGTAATGTCTACAAAACTAACACTATTTTATACAAATATAAAATTATGAATTTTTCCCCACTTGAACGCCCTTAAGGTTCTTATCTAGGTAGACTGCGTTAATGTATGTGAGGCACAAAACCCATGGAGTGTTAAGAGTGACGTTGGTCGGCGTATGTAATGTAATATCGCCTCTACACGCAAACCCAGCAACTGGCGCACAGAGCTTTACTATTATCCATTTCCCTATGGGACTTTAATAGGTGACCATATTATTTTATTTGCGATACTTATGGTTCAAATCCCAGCGCTTACTTCTACTACTATGTTTTCCGAATCCGCTTGGAATTTTCCTAAATACTGCAGTTTAAAAAATATGTTTTTAGCCATTTTGAGAGTCTTGAAAATCGTGTTTCCAATCAGCGATACTAATTTATAAACTGATAGAAATATTGTTTGAAATGTGTTTTCTTTTCATAGATGTAGAAACGTAATGCGGGTTGAGATGTTTCTTCCAAATATGATTACTTGTGACTCGCTGCAATGTGTTTCAAGCGCAGGTAAATATGTACCTTAAGAGAGCGTGGTACATAATTCAACGCTAAAAGCATACATTTATAACGGTAGGTTCCTTGAAGCCAATTTGCGAAAATTAAACAATAGCAATCCTAGACAATAGTTTAAGCCAACGTTTTAAACAAAATTGTTTCCATTGTTGCGAACTTCTGACGCCGGAACCTCGTGCATTTAACTGCGGCGCAAGAGATCACGCGAAACGAATTAATAATTCTGGATAAACAATTACTCATAAAGTAGGCGAATACCATTACCTAGGATTGTCATTTGAGTATTTTATCCACATTTGGTTTAAAAAAAAAAAGCGTAGAAATCAATTGATGTTTTCGGCGTTTATTTATCTACCACGCACTCTTAAGGTGAGTTCATATAGAGCGCATAGCGTTGCTGACAAAAGAAATGGTTGTATTTAATTTCTTGTGCGGACGCCTAGGACATCAACCAATCAGAGCAAAGGAGTTACTGAATGTCCGCAATGAGGGTTTAACCTACGAAAGTCTCTCAACGAAACAAAACGAGACAAAAGAAATCTAGTGTTTCAAAGTATGTTTTTATATTTGTATATAAATAATGTTTTACGTTGTGCAGTTTATTGGAGCATAGTTTTTTATATTTTATAATTATCTTCAATTAAAATTTAATTTCAGGTAGAGCACAAGGCCTTCGGATATATTGCATACAGCAACACACACTATACAGTCATCGAAAATTGTCATTGGTTTAACATAACCGTAAGACTTCAGTTGCGAACTACGTTTGCGCACGGTTTATGGTTATGCAAAATATCTACTGTTACGTAATATGTCCGGTGCTCATGTTTTTTAATTGTGAACCCACCACTATGTCTTACGGAAAGTCACTGCCTAGCTTGGATAAGGTAATTATTTCTACTAGGTAGGTTAATAAATTAATCCGAGCTAAGTATGTTTGCGTGTGAAACTGTGAAGCTAGGTATTTGCTTGCGTTTATTTGTTCACAACCTAACACAGAGTGATCTAGCCAATAAAGAACATAGGACGGAAACCAACTAACAGACAAGTTTATGTAAACATCCTTTGAAAATAAATAACAATGTTCTTTGCTGTAGCAGCAACAGATTTTTAGTTACTCTCTACTTGCATAAAAAAAGTACTTAAAATACTGTAATGGAAATTAATTTCGTTACTTCTTTTACAAACTATGAAAATTATTTTAATAATATATAGGTATTATATTGATAACATACACAATGGTATAGAGATATGTTACTTTTCCCTTACACCAGTAAATAGCGTGGGATTCTTTCCACTTACCTACTTGTCATGAAGATTCTACAATTTACTAATTGCTAACGATACCGTGACAAATTTAAGACATCTGATAACAAGCACCTCAGGTTTTTTTAAATTAAAGTTAATTTTTCGGTTAATGAATTGCATTGAATTTTGAGAGATTCTATCACTGTTGATAAAAATATTTATGTCTAAAAATAATTTTCAACTTTTTACTTTATATTGAAACTAAAGCGTGTTTATTCATTTATATTTATTTATTTTCAAAGCAGTCTCCCATGAACAGAATTGTTCGTAGTGGGAAACGGTATAATTTAAAATTTGCGCAGATATGCATACACTTTACATTCAGTTACGTTTGCCAAACATACCGAATTATGACAAAAAAAATACATTAACACAGTTCCTAGAAGTGAAAGAAATGTTTGCTCATTTTAAGACGAAATCGTATCATAACAGAACGGTAGAGTAATTACTGACAGTTTATTTATACGTTGTATTTCACCAGTCTATTCGTACGTAAATTCGTTAGCAGCCGTCATACAACAAACATCATGCTATTCAAGATAAATGGAGCATTTTTTGTGATCACGGGTTTTTTTTCCTTTCAACGTATTTGTATACTTTCGTAACTTTTTAATATAAAACATTCAAGTGAAAATAATGTACTACAGCATATAAATACTTCGAATTTGACGATGTGGTGGTCTTGATATGAAGAGCTAGTTTAAATAAAGACTACAATAATCTAATCCACCCCTGCAACAGAGGTGGATGTAAACTTGTATTTATTAGGAATAGATGTTTTAATAGGCCTATATGGTGTACAATGGTGCTACGGAAATCGTTGTTTTAACGTAAACATTAAATACACAGGTAGCAAAAATTTTAATACAGGTATACTTAATAATTTTTGGTTAGCGGTGGAGTTGACCCTGACACGTCCCACATCACCTTCCCCCCCCTCCCCTTTCCAAAGTCCCCTTTGGACCCATGACGGGATAGTACGGGCGTTTGAGGTGGAAAACCAGGACAATACAAGAAATAATAATATTCTCTTTCGGGTCGATGTTTTCTACTGGTGTAAAAAAGATCATTACTGTTTGTAAGTCTTTAACTCTTTAAATATATCATTAGAAGTTATTAAAAGAAATATAAATGAATTTGTTCGAAAAGGAGAGTAATATTTACTGTGCATATAATCAACCCGGTTTTAGGCATTGTGGCCGTAGCTAATTTTCTTTTACTGACAGAGCAGTGTGGCAGTTCTGATTCCTGCCGCTAGCGCTAGCGTACGCTTGTTTGCTGCTGCTGTCTAGCGGTGAGAAGTAGAACTTGATGCGTATAGAGTTGTATGCTCGTCAAAAGGTAGCGCGGTTGTAGCAAATACGCTGCAAGACCAAAGGCGCTTATGAACATTCACTCCACGGAGTACGGTAGGTTATCTCAGTCACGTGACCATATTTTGTATATTATCGCGAGTTGATAATCGTCTGCAATGTTGTTCAAGGTTTTAAAATCACGGGAATAAAAAATTCCTACATATTTTCTGCATGACAAATATTTTACTAAATGCTACATCCACAGTGCACTAGCCTATTTACAAGATACAATATTTATATTTAAATACAATATTAGTTTTAGTAGTTGACTGATAGGCCATCGCCCGTCAGTTGAAATTTCGAACACGGGTACCTTCCCTGGGGTAATATTACAAACACCAAAAACTTGAAATTTTGTCTGACCTACCCCACCCTTCTGAATTTTCATAAGCGCCTTTGGACGTCGTTTGTGCTCGTTAAATAAATTAGCACGCTCGTAAAAAACTAGCAGGTAGGATTTTAAAAAACTGAGATTTACATCCGGTCTTTTTAAAATAATAACAAGAACGGAAAATCTGTTATTTCTCATTCGTATCCGATTATTTATTCTGTCTGTATTTATTTATTAGAATAGGAAACTTATTATTATTATTATTATTATTATTATTATTATTATTATTATTATTATTTCTACTACTATTACTACTACTACTACTACTACTACTCAAGACTGAGTTTTATGTCTAAGCCCTTTGTGGATGGTCGACATCATTCCTTACCAAGGTCATATAAGACTTTCTCACTCATTCAGATGCCAAAACCCGCCTTATTTTTACGATTTTTTCTTAGAATAATAAACTTTAGCATATTTTATAACTTGTGAGTAACTGATTACTCGTTTGATTTTTATTCTGTTTGCACTAACGATAAAACCGCGAATAAAAAATTAAGTATTTTAAGAAGTATTTTCTAGATATAATTGACATACAACTATGTAATATAAAAATTGAAACCACTCTCGACATGGATAAAATGTTTAGCTCCTCATTTACAACGCCGCGCCGCACAGGAAAATATTCAGCAATTACAGTTTATATGACGTGAGCAAGCCGTACGACATAATGGCGTAGACGTAGTGCCAGCTGGTCTGTATTATGATAAAGTATATAATATAATGGAAATCAGTGACTACAAACTCTTCAAATCGCAACTTATAGCTTTTCTATTGGATAATGCTTTCTATACTTTAGAAGAATTCTTCGATAAATAATATGTCTGGTTTTGTATTACATGTATTAATGAAATAGATAATTTTAATATGAACAAGCGTGTTGACAATGCATGAAATCAATTGAAGTATGTTCATTGTAATGCGATGTGTATAATCCTGACAACTCCTATCCATTTGTATGGATGTATACTGGAGGCTAATAACTAAAGTAGCCTGGTTGTTTGTCGCTATAGTGTATTAGATAGCATCTCAGGTAACACTAATGCCCTACGAATATATAACCCACAGGTGTGGAATCTATGCTGTGAAAACTTTTCTCCGTCGATTTACGGAATGTCCGGTTAAAATTTCTCCTGATACCTCCGTGAATTCATGGAAACTTGTTTCCTAAGCCAACAGAATTTTCCGTAAAACTGTTTCATCACACGGAACTGAGCCATATTTACATGTCAATAATACTACAATTGCAATTCTACAGATTTGTAGATTTACCGGTGATGTTATTGAAATTTATCCCTAATATGTACATCTCTCTAACCCGTAAATGTTGGATGGTTTCCGTGCAACTGCCCGCAGACTTATGGAAATATTACGTATGATTCCGTAGTGTATATTTACTATAGACATTTCCGTATTTTATTCTACGGCCACTAGTACCGTTTATTAACGATACATTTATGTTAACATTTGAAACTGTGTACATTAGAGTATTTCAAGTGGTACCGAATGCCAGTGGAATTTTTTAGTATGTTACTAAGGAGTACTAAACAGTAGTTGCCGAAAACTCTTACACACATTAGGTGGTACTGTTAAAAATATTTTTCCAGATACGGCAGTCTGGAAAACAGTCCAAAAATAATGTTTTAAATAAACGTGCTGAATTTTCTAAACTATAGTGACATAGTTTGAAGAGTGTGTTTTTTGTAGATTTTCAGATATAATGTGCGTTAAATAGTTTCATCAAAAAGACAATAGTAGTAACTCGCTGCAGCATATTTGAAGGGCAGGTAGGGAGGCCCATTAAGTTGATTAATTTCAGTATCGCTGTACTTAAATATAAAAACACACGGAACTACATTCGGCAATTCGCTACCAACCATACAAACAGTAAGGAAACTATTGTTAATGTTGAATTATATGCAGTAACGACTAGCGGTATTTTTCAATGGTTAATCTTAAGTGCACACTTTACCCCGAGCGACCTATACTGGTACAGTCTAAGTATATGGTATTACATCTACGTACTAAGTAACGTGTACATCATACGAACTTGCCAGGGTTAAGTGCGCAGTCTACCGCAATTTTCATCACCGTTTTTTTAATTTTTATTTGTACCAAATATTTTTTTCTTCTTATTTTAGATACAAAATGTGACTAAATTTGGCTCTTATGAAATTTTTTCATCTCTCATAGTTTTCGCGTAATGGCTTGTTAAAGTCATATTTTGCATGTTTCCATTTTAAGGATTACACTAAAAAAACCAACTGATATATCAAACTCAAAAAAATCACAGCGGTTAAAGATAGTACAGGCTACAATATCATGATCATAAAAACAAAGAATAAAAATGATTTGTATTAAAAATATATTGAATTTTTTTTTCAGTTTCAGCATTAAAAAAAAAAAATTATTCTTTTTTTTTTATGAGCATGACATTGTAGCCTGTAATGTCTTTATCCACTGTGATTTTTTTTAGTTTGGTATATCAGTTGGTTTTAGTGTAGTACTTAAAACGGACACGTGCAAACTATTACTAAGAAGTCAATACGCGAAAACTATGAGAGATAAAAAAAATTTCATAAGAGCCAAATTTAGTCACATTTTGTGTCTAAAATAAGAAAAAAAAATATCTGGTACAAATAAAAAAAATGGTGATGAAAATTGCGGTAGACCCCTTAACACTGCGTAGATAAATAAACGCTGAAAACATCAAATTGTTTCTACGCGTTTTTTCGAAGCCAAAAGGGATAAATTACTCAAAGACAATCCTAGATAGTGGTATTCGCCAACTTTATGAGAAAATATTTATCCAGAATAACTCATTCGTTACGCGTGATCTCTTACGCCGCAGTTAAATGCACGAGGTTCCGGCGTCAGAGATTGTGCCTCAGAAGTTCGTAACACTGGAAACAATTTTATTAAAAACGTTGGCTAAAACCATTGTCTAGAATGGCTATCGTTTAATTTTCGTAAATTGGCTTCAATAAACCAATAGTTATAAATTAATACTTCGAAAGGGCCCTCTCCTTGCCCCGTCGGCTAGGCCCGAACAATATTGCGTCTTCCTGTAGCTTGGCCCACGTAACAACAGAAATGGCACACATCAAACCTAGCCCTTATCTACCACGAGACATGGAGGGTTGAATTTTATAAATGGTTTTAGGATCCTAAGTGTGTGTTCTGAGCTTCGGTATTAAGAAAACGTATAGTGTACACAGTTAAAACACGTTTAATGGAGAAGCAGTTTGCGGCTTCAATATGCGTATTTAATCCACACCTTAATAACTATCAGTATCACTTTTAAAGCCGCTAACGGTACGCGAACTGAGTAGAGCGGTTACGACAATATGTCACTGAAAATTACGTGCCCAATTAATCGCCACCGTGAACTCTGTCGTCACCGTACCTGTATTTCCGGGGAACGATTTCCCGCTAGCTACTGCTGCACGTCCAGGACTCGAACCCCGTCCCCAAGTAATGGGTCCTCCTCCTGAGCACAGCCACTCGACATGGACTCGCACCCGGTACCCACGTAGTGGATTCTGCTGGCGTCCACGTCCCGCTGGCTGCGTCGTCCTCGTCTAAGACCCGAACCTGGGCCCCAAGTATTGAATACCGCCGACGTCCACGTCTCCCGATCTGCGTCGTCCTCGTCTAAGACCCGAACCTGGGCCCCAAGTATTGAATACCGCTGACGTCCACGTCTCCCGATCTGCGTCCTCCTCGTCCTTAGTCAGCCTCGTTTACTACGAGCAGTAGAAATGGGTCTGCCACCAGCCCATTCATCAATGTAGTATTGCAGTCAGCACATGTAGGCTACATCATTCAACATTCCCACGCAGTAGGGTTTCTCTTATACACTCGCTACTTCCAATAATAGCAACTGTTACTGCGTGCTTCAACACGACTGTTACATGACCCACGGTCAACTATCACGAGCCGTGTTGTCTGAACATGCCATTGTAACTGCCCGGCTCCGACTAGCAACCACGACCTACTACACTGAACTACGCCGCGCTAAGGCTCGCTCTGGACAGTCCGCGCCCCATAGCGGCTCTCTACATAATTAAAACACAAGGAAGTTCGTTGCCACAGATAGCAACACTTCACCTTACAATATTTACACAACCTTCATATATTGAGTATACCAACATTACGTTCAAAACACCTATATTTGAACACATTCATATAATAGTAGATATCCTTAGTGTATATTGACACGTCTTACCCACAATGACGACACTTACTCCTCATTCCTGAGACGATCACGTCTCAGCTTTTAGCATTGAATTACGTACCACGCCCTCTTAAGGGTGCCGACTACCCGCACGTGAGAGGCTCAAAAGCGACGGAGCAGTAAGGTCGACCTTGAAGCTCGCATCAAATGCCGCGTCGCCTCAACGAGCCAAGCGCTGGACTATCGTGCAAGCTTCCCGTCGAACGGTTTTTACTATGGGACATTAAGCGGTGACCATATAATTGTATTGGTGGAAAGTCTGCAACTAAGTTCGGTGCAGGTCGCAACCTGAGTTTCACATACGTCCGGTTAGTTTTGAAGTACGGAAGTCTGAAAAGACCGTTTTTAGCCATGTTGGAGGGCTTAGAAACAGTGTTTTAATGAGCGTGGCGTCTTAAAAATAAGGTTCCGACCTTGTCTGAAGTTTGTTTTCTTTTCGTACGTTGGCACAATGGGCACACGAGGAATATTTTCGTAGAAAAAACCTGTTTACGAACACGCTGCAACACATTTTAAGCGTGAGATAGGCGGCCGCCTTAAGCACCGAAAACAGATTTGCTTTCGTGTACACACGCGGGAGCCTATGTTTGTTTACTTTTCTGCTCGGGGGCATGGTAGACCTGGGTAGACCCGGCGTAAGGATGGAGTTAAATGTTTAGAGATTTTGAACGGAGACAGACTGATCTCGCATCAAGTTTACGAGCAATGTTTACTAGCACTTTTAACTCCTTCGATTGGACCGAGTAAGGTTTACGTAAGCGCATTTTACTACGTGAGACTAAGGTTAATTCTACTACAGGTTAGAAAGATCAATGTTAAAAGTTTGCAATAGGGACAATTTCTGCCGCTTGAGCGCTGGTATCGGTAATGCGCGCAAGCTGACCAATCACACAGCTTTCCTGAACCTTAAGTTACTTAAGTTGATAATGAAAATGCGAAATTGGTTTATTTTCACTTTAAAATTATGTTGAACGAGTGTTGTCATTTCGAAGCCTGTTTGAATTTAATTTTACTACAGCTGCGTATTTTTCTGGTTCCTGAGCGATAGCAGCGAAACTGGCGACAGAAGTTTTCCCTGTGTCAAACTCTACCATAAGAAAACACATTTTATTTTTAACCTGTATTAGAATTAACCTTAGTGAGACGAACTCTTCGTTCCGAGAAAAGAAGGTATACGGTTTGGCGTAACGTTGCAACTATTTATAAACTCTGGCGCAGCGTGGCGAACTGGTTAACAGAAGACAGACGCTAACCTTGCTGACGGTTATGACCTTCCTCGCGAATGACATGCAGACGTTTGTCAACCCCCTCCCCTCCCCCTCAACCCAAAGATGCACGAACTGTTCTCTGGACGTCTTTATTTCCCGTGAGACAGGCATGATTTGTGAGCGCCGTAGTCGTGTTTTACACGGGCAAGTTAGCGTAAACACTGAGCTAGCCCAGTGAAGGCATGTGTAAAGTCGTCAACAGGGATCTGTCTGCCGTCTGTCTGTCGTCAGCGTCGCTAGAGCGCGTCTAAACCTGCGCCTCCTACCACGGGCTTCATACGGCCGGGATTCACGTTCACTTTAACTTTCACGTAAACAGGAAACACCTTGATGAACCTACTTAAGAGTGTGTGGTACATAATTGAACGCTAAAATCGTTAATATATAACTGTACGTTTCTTGAAGCCAATTTGCGAAAATTAAACAATAACAATCGTAGACAATAGTTTTAGCCAACGTTTTAAACATAGTAGTTTCCAGTGTTACGAACTTCTGAGGCACAATCTTTGACGCAAGAGATCACGCGTAACGAATTAGTAATTTTGGATAAATATCTACTCATAAAGATGGCAAATACCATTATCTAGGATTGTCAATGAGTATTTTTATCCACATTGGCTTCGAAAAAAGCGTAGATATCAATTGATGTCTTCAGCGTTCATTTTTCTACCACGCACTCTTAAACGGGCCATATCACGATCGCGCCACTTTATACTTACGTTCACTTTCACGTAACAACAAACTTGTCGATGTCAAGCTTTTAAGTTAAAGTGATACGCGAAGTTATAGCACGTGATCGCAAGGGCCAATCACACTTCGGAGGCGTTGATGTCTTCTGTTGTGTTATGTTATCTTTGACTATTAATTTCAAGGCTCTCACGAAGTCTTTCATTGCCTGCTTGCAGCTCACGTGAAGGATCGTAATATGCCACCTCAATTGATTACGTATTACGTACACGTGAACGCGATAAAGTGGTAAGTGATACGTGAACGTGAAGTAGTCGTAACCCCGGCCTTAGGGTTGTAATGTGCGGGCATGTACGATTCTTTACGACTGTACACCACATGCGCACATCGTGCCAACGTACGAAAAGAAAACACACTTCGGGCATGTACGAAATGATATTGTTAAGACCCTATGTTTATTAAAACACTGTTTCGAAGCCCTCTAACGTAGCTAGAAACGGCCTTAACGGACTAGAACATACACTGAACTTTGCTGTAGACTTTCCACCAACGAGCTATATAGTAAACATAGAGGGGCGGAAACAGCAATCTCCAAGGCTCTGAGGTGAAGCTCAATTGAACCTGGTATTTTGACTCGAGATAAAATGGCGGGCTCTTATTTCCGGTCGAGAGACGAGAGCGATTATGCTAATTTAAACTTTATTACAGTATAATATATTGCAATAATTATTGGCATTTTTCCTGTGTTTAGCGGGAATATAGTGGCGCTATGAAGTAACGGCTTTTATACGAACATAATGACGGATTTTTAACATAATGTTGGCCACACTGCTGTCCGCCATGTTTTCTGGGGTCAAAACAGCCGTTCAATTGGGCTCCACTTTGGAAGCGTTTCCTTCCGCCCCTCTATGTTAACTATATAGCTCGTTGGCTGCCACCAATACAATTATATGGTCACCGCTTAGTGTCGCATAGTACGAGAGTTCAGACGTTGGCTCGTTGAGACGATGCAGAATTTTATGCGCGTTTCAAGGTCGTCCTTATGTCTCCGTCACTTGTGGACTCTTAAGCCCTATACACAATTGAATACTTTAACATTTCACTTTACGTTTCCGTTACTTCACCTGTTTCGTCAATACACTATACAAATGTAAAGTTAAATAAACGACAGTTGAAAAACGATTGGAATCTGTTTTATATACGGAATTATTGTGATATAAATTATATATTTACCGTAAAAGCATATCACGTAGATATTTAAATAATAAACCCTATATTTTAATTTATTATATTATTTTTTCAGAACAAACGCAACGCCATCTACTGACGCAACTTAAAGTTCATTTACTAATAATTCTCCAACGCTACTTACCACGTTTTTTCGAGTACGCTTAAGAAAATCCTGTTATTTTTTCACGAAACCCCAATACTGGAGAACGAAAATGTCCTCAGAAATAAACATTTTTCGTTCTAGCATACATAATCAGCTGGTTCTTTGCGAACGGACATATTGACTTTGACTTTAGGTTTCAGTTTATCGGAAACGTTAAGTCAAAGCTTCTTGACTTTAGCTTTGGCGACGCCATTGTGTACGCCACCATAAGAAAGCTATCGTAAAGTCATATACTAAAGTTTTCAGTTGTGTATAGGGCTTTAACGCTGAAAACTTCTCAAGATAAGTGATGCTCTTAACATACCGTACATTATTTTTATACATCTATCAAAGGAAACCACACGGAAAATTATGTCGCTATAAGTACGTTTATCAGAACCATCATTTTAGGGTACATTAAAATGGGGTTAAACTAGGCTAATAACATGTGTTTCAAACCGCCGTACCTACCATCGTCATTCGTAGTGTGTGTGTGTGTGTGTGTATATATATATATATATATATATATATATATATATATACACATACATACACACATACACGCACATATATAGAGGTTGTTCCAAAATGCAATGCCCAAAGTAACAGGGACAATGAAGGAGACAAATACAAATATATTTCGCCAGATAACCACGTGTCGGAAACAAATAGTTTAGGAGCAATGAGTATTCAGGGGTATCGGGTGTGATTGATGTCTTCTCAATGGTAATCGCTTACAATACTTAATTTTTTTTGTAAATGTTACAATAAATGTTCAAAATGAGCCGGTATCGACTTAGCAAGGAGTCCTGTGTTCGCTGGAAGATGCACAACCCACGCACATGTTTTCCAGCGAACACGGGACAAACTGCAACATCGACACCGGCTATTCGCGCGCGGAGGTTAATGCTGCTAATTCTGAATGTTTATTGTGACATTGCTCAATAAGTTAAGTACCGGAAGCAATCACCGTCGTCGTCTTCTCTATCACACCCGCTATCCCTGAATACACATCAGTCGTAAACTATTTGTTTCCTACACATGGCTATCCGGCCAAATTTATTTGTTTTACTCTCCTTCAACTCCCTTATAAATTTGAGCATTATATTTTTGAACACCCTGTATATATAATATATGAAAAATGCGGTGCACCTTAAACTATATTTTGCCACAAATAAAATTTTATGGTCACGGCTAGAAGTCCCGCTGAAAAAAAAAAAATACAAGTAGAGCACTGCATAACAGTCGAGTGTGAGAGGTGAAAAGGCATTACGTGTGCCTGTCAGCAGAACCCTTAGAGCTCAATTAATTAGTGTATCACATACGCATGCACTACCTATCTAATGATCCACTTATATGGCGATGTATGTGTTCTTGGAAGGATACGTGTAACTTTGCATGGCTGCAACCAGGGGCGTAAGCTAGGATTTCCGTCCGGGGGAGGATACCAACTTGAGAACTTTCACAACACTATAAGGGCACATCGATAACACGTCATGAAGCGGCGGGCCCGGGGGCCTTCTCCCGAAAAAATTTTCTGTTACAATGTGCCAAATGATGCAATTTAAAACATTTTTGTGCCAAAACTGTGAATAGCCTATAACACCGCTAATTTTACCTTCGAGTAGTTTATTTTCATTTCGGAGTGGGATGTGTCTTGATATCCCCCCCCTCCCATTCTCGTTACGCTCCTGGCTGCAACTGTGCAAGGTTTGCCAAGGGCTGCAAACCAATACTGGCTGTCTATCTCTATGTGTGACCAATTTGAACGGCACCATATTGCAGCTCATAATATGCAATGTTCTATGCAACGTTTTTGTTTTAAAAAATCGTTCCGCCCGCCCCCGCTTAAATACACAATTCCCTATCGTCGCCTGAAATATTTCCGCGTTTAATTCGGTCATGTAACAAAACAGCAACGCAAGAATCTAGTTCTTTTATAAAGTCTTTTGTTTTTAGCAGAGTACTGGCAGAGTTCAAGGAAGGTTTGTCAGTCTGTCATAAGCGACATTCCATCGACGGTTCGCAGCTAGGTTAACTTTTAACCAATCATAATGGCGTTTATGCTGGTCTAGTAAAGGCGGTTTTTAGTTATGCAAACTTTGTTTTCAAAATGTAGTAGGTATATCAGAAGCAATAAGATCAATAAAAGAAAATTACGTTATTCATTTACTAAATGAACGTTTCATTATACATTTTGGATTTTTTTATTACTTCTATATTAACAGTTAAGTTTTCAACAATCAAAACCAACCACCGTACTGTTTCAAGGACATTTACAAGCGACGCCAAATTGTCGCGGAAAGAATTTTTCACCAAATGGTTTAAGTGCCTTATGTACACTCTGTCTCGTGCTCTGTGATTGGTTGTTTCAAGTCTCGCAGGTCTCAGTGTTCTCATAGACGCACAGTGATTGGCTCAGAGAAGTAAGCGACGCATCTGTACAACAACACCCTGCGCTTCTGTTTCTACTGTTTTGCGATAATTATTTTTTTAAACTTAAACGAGAGCAGGTATAAAAACCTGTCTGGCAGTTTTCTTTAAAATTGTTATTGTCGTGATAGCTATTCTTTTTCAAAACAAAAAAATTATTTGCTTAAGACAGAAAAAATTAAATTTCCAGAGCTTCACTGATTACATAGTTATGATCTTTATAGTTATCTTTAACCATAATATTTACTGCCTTGAAAAAATCAGCCAACACGGAGAAGACAATTTCGAACAAAATTGCCGGACAGATTTTTCATGTATGCTCTCATTCAGACGTAAAAAAATTAATAGCACTAAAAAAAATAATTTAAAACTAGAGTGCCTTAAGGCCTTGTTACGGAGTTTTGCAGTGATTTCGATTTTTTTTATTGCTACCTAATACTCATATCAAAATTTCACTGCATAATTTTGACACTTATATGTTATAAATGTAGCTGAATTTTTTTGTAGAACTATACTGAACGGTTTTTTAGATTTCATTCCCAAAGTACCGCGTTTTTCGTCGTGAAAATAAGCAAAAATGAAGGAAATTATTTTTTTGCTGGCGAATTGCACATTATTTTAAAAACGCGTCCACGGTATTGTGCATCGTGTGATTGCACATCGACTAAAATTTTTTCAAAACTTTTGGTTAAAAAATATTTGAGTTATTGGCACCAGTCTGAAAAAAAACTCTGGAACAAGCCCTTAAGACCTCGCTCTTTGGTTTAGCAGTGGTTTCGAATATATATATTTTTTTTTAAAACTCCAATTAATAGTCTACATACCGTATGTCAAAAATTCATTCTTACAGTTTTAAGACATCGTTTGTATCTGAATTTTTCTGTTGGAATACACCAAAACGGATTTTTAGATTTTTGCCCCTCAAATATCACATAGTTTGTGGTCGAAGTAAGCCAAAATGAAACAAAGTAATTTTTTTGCTAGCAAACGGTACGTTATTAAAAAAACGCTCTGGCAAAATTGTGTATCGTATGACTGTTAACAGTTTCAAAAATTTTTAAAGCTTTCTGTTAAAAAAAATATTAGTTATTTGCAATTGGTTGACGTAAATTGAATACCATGGTCTTAACAGAGCAGCAGATGTGAACGTAAGGCAATGAAAGAAGTAAATGCAGAATTAAGAATTATTTTCGCGAAAATTCAGGGTCCCTACTGTCCGC
Source organism: Medauroidea extradentata (assembly GCA_003012365.1). Classification (NCBI taxonomy): domain Eukaryota; kingdom Metazoa; phylum Arthropoda; class Insecta; order Phasmatodea; family Phasmatidae; genus Medauroidea; species Medauroidea extradentata. Next base: position 15,239 of record PNEQ01071594.1, read on the forward strand.
CATGTTGCCTTCTAGGGTGGCTAGAGTTTCTTTTGGTCGTGTTAGTCGGATAGTGCATTATTGTGTCAGCTCAGCAAGAAGAGAAGGAAGAACTGCTAACTGCGTGGACAGGGACAGTCTAATGGGGGAAGTGTGGGAAGACGCGGGTGTGAAGTATTCGCAGTTAATAACTAGACTTGCGTCTTGCATGCCGGGAACGTATGGTGCTACTTGTCACACTGCGTGCAGCGTGTTTTGTAGCTGGAAGCCACGAGGAGAATCTCCAGCCACCCCCTGGAGCGACGCCTGTTTCCTGGACAAGAAGATAATCTCTCGGCAAGACATGGCCGGGCCGATAAATCACAACGCCGGCCGGTCCGCGGGGAAATAACGCTGCAGAGGCAAGCCGCCGTAAATAATCTTCAAACCTGGCTTTACAGGGGGAGGGGAGGGGGGAGGGATTTGTGTTGTCTGAGGGTTGGGCTGTCTTTGGGCGAGCCTGCCCGAGCAGTCTGCTGCCCCGACCTCGGCGCATGTTGTGAACACGCAAGATTTACTGTTTGTTCCACTCTCTCGCGTTTAACTCGGGGGAAGAACTCGTGTAAGTGGAAGAGTAGTTGTTGAAGACTGGATTCAAGGCAACACAAGTTACCGTATTCCTCTGTGTCGTCCAGACTTGGGTCTGCGGCCTCCTACTGTTGTAATGTAGTCTTGTGGTCGATACCTTCAGCTACTTACACACCCAAGTAGTTGAAGGCGTCCTTGTGAGAGGGTGTCGTGCTGAAGCTGCTGCAACCAAAGGATTCTGCCGGAGGGCGTAACTACAACTTCTTTACAAAGATTGATTGAAGACAAAAATATTTTAATCAGCACTTAACATCTGTCTTTAGCGCCGGTGAGGGGCGACATGATGTATGGAGCAGCGCCAGAATGAGTGAGCGGGAGATGGGAGATCCCCGAGAAAACCCGCCTACCAGCTACCGACATGGGTGGGACTCGGGGGCGGCAAGAGGGAGCACTTGCCACCGCAATATTTATGAGAGAGAGAAAAAAATTGCATACTATTTTAACTTTTGCGTCAATTATTTTCTTGGAGGTTATAACCTCCCTTTCGCTGTAGTAACTTTCACAATAACGTGGCCGACAACTGTTTAAATAGCTCCAGTTTGCATGTACAATTCCAAATTTTCCCGGGAGAGGACCCCCCTCCTTTTATTGGCTGGATTGGTGTCTATTGCCTCCTCAATCAAAATGCTGAAATCCCGCCCATGACCACCGCACGGCCCCTGCAACAAAGAGATGCAACTTCCGCACCACCTCGGCGAGATAGGGCAGAGGGCGTGAGAGGTGTAGGTGGAATTTCACGCCAATTGAGTGCAGATGACTGAAGTGTCATAGCGGTTCGTATTACAAATTACGATTTTCAGACTCTGTCACACAACGAAAATTGTCTTAATTTTTATGTAAGAAGGTCCGAAGAAAAAATTTTTCATCGGTTATCTGACTCTTTAAATATATACTATTAATTTTGCCAGTCAGTGCCTTGGAAATTACTCATGCGAAGAAACCAGGATTTCTTTCGAAGTTGTAAATCAGCGAAATATAATTTTTCAGTATGGTAATACTTACATAGTGCTTATTCAATTGATCAACACAAGCATGGTTGACAATTATTTCCGATTTCACGAAAGAGTGCATTTTTATAACCATTAATAAAGTAGTTTGTTTCCATGGTAACGAGAGAAAACAGGCCATCACTACAGATGATGGTTTACTGTGGGAAAACTTGACTGTTTGCTGGATTTCAACACACGTTCAGCTTACCACAAGATAACTGGATTTAGCTTGCACGTGGAGCTGTTACCCTATTTGACTGAGCCAATAAGAATCCCGATATTATTTGATGCCTGTCATTGGTCGGCAAACAACTACGTTGTGTCAGAAGTGTATCATCGAATCATATATGTTACAAGAAACTACAGCGTATTCAAGGTTATGTTGGCACAAAACATTTTCGCGATGTACCATCATCTCTAGCCATCACAAGTTCGGGTGGTATACCTTCCAAACCTCTACACTAGTGACGTCACACACGCTACAATGTTTAGAGTACAGCCTGTAAGTTGCTGAAGACACCGACCACGCGAACAAAGCTCTTGTCATTGTCGCTGCAATTGTCTGTGCTTAGTGGTGTGGCGTGCGTGTGTTGCATGGTAGGCTGTACTTTGCGATGTCTGTACATATTCATGAGTTGACTATCAGTAGTGGCGAGATACTAGTGTGATCACACTTCTAATAGGCCTCTCTCGGATTTGTACAGATGTCGCGAAATATAGCTTACCTTGCAACGCACCCACGCTAAGCCACTGGCTGTCGTAACTGCGGTGTTGTGCCTTTTTTCCTTTCCAGTTCTCTTTGTTTGTCGTTTCTCCAACACTGAACGGTCGTCATTAGAAGGAAGACACCTGAACATGTAGCAGTCCAAATCGTCCAGTCACAGGAGCTGATCCGAGCCAGAGTGTTTGAAATGCAACTTGCCACGAAATTTTTCTACAAAAAAATCCCTATTACTAGAGACATACAAAATGTGCGTTATTTCTTGCCCCCATGTTAGACTGCAAATTATTATATACTCGTCCAACTTCCTCCATAAGCAAATAATGCCGTGGTCTGCCGGGTGAAATGCATATGTGCAATAATTAATAGTTACATGTTTGAGGGACCAACCTGCTGTAAAGCTTACACACACGCAGCTAACATCACATAGAGACTACGGCTAGAGTCTTCTCATACTGTAATACTGTATATATAGCACTGCTAAGTATAGTATCTTACCACATAGTAACACGAATTTCTGAAGTCCCTACCTGTTACTCTTGAATCTGTATTATTTGTGCTCAGCGCCGTTATTTTCTAGTAAAGGAGTTTACCGGACCCAGTTCCTGCTTTATAGAAGCGATGAACACGTTATTGCTAGAGGTACGTCAATTTCGCAGATTAATCTAGCAGCAGCCTAGACGTGTCAGTCACATACACCCACTGGCCACAATCGATTATCTATTGGCTTATAGTCGTACAAGCAGGTAGCAAGCGATAGTACTTCACATTATTTCCTTATTTACTACTGGCTTGTAGTAGTCAAAGGCGTTTCGTAACAGCCGCCAGCAAGTCACAGACATGACAATGAAGTATACATAATTGGCGTTCAACCTGACCTGGAATGTATCTACGAAATTTACGTCCCTCTAGTTATTGTAGATAGATGAGTATAGGTCATTCGGAATTAAATTAGCACTAAAGATTAAATCTTGGAAAAAAATTACTAGCCGTTACTGCACACAATTTACCATTAAGAATAGTTACCTTACTCGTTGTACAGTTGGCAGCTAATTGTCTAATGTAGTTCCATGTATTTTCTTATTTAATGCAACAATACTAAAATAAAATCAATTAAATTCGACATACTTGTGTTCCACATAAATATTAATTTTTTTTATCAACGTATATATAGGTTTCTGCCAAGTGCACAGTTTATCTTAGACGCGCTATCATCAAGTAGCGAGTAAGAAATGTATGATTGTATTTCCCGTTCTCAGCTGAAAAAAAAAAAAAAGAATTTTGTCTGAAAGTAGACATTTATCAGGGCTATTGTGAGTGCTCACTTCACCCAGGACCGCGAGAAGTTGGCACAGAACGACACATGAGGAATCCTCAATGGTCTGAGTTCGCCTGGAGCGATTTCGGGAAACAGTGGAAAACTGATTGTTCTTACATAATTGCCGGAGCCGTAAATCGATTATGAGTCACTCCAAATGAAAGTTCAACTTACTACCGTTGCGTCACTTAGGTAGTCGTCTGTGAACTAGGTTTCGTCAGCTGTTAAGATCGTTACCGATGTAACTATTGGCTCTGACAGACGGGAAGCTGGGTAGGAACTGGCAGAATTACTTCAAGATCTTGCCCAGATTGTTTCTGTTAATGAATAAAAAGAAACTCCGAGAAAAATGCATGGTTGTATATGACGGAGCAAGCGTGTAAAAGTTGAACGAATTAAATATTTTTTGTCTGCACGTTCTCACAAATAGGATAAATGCCGTAGGTTATTTGTCTAGAAATTTGTGATGAACATAAACATTCAGTTCTAAAGTAAGGTCTGTTATCCTGAAGATCGCAGTAGTACAATTACTTTCCGTTGATATTTTTTATCCCGTACGATACTCTTTCAGCGAAATATATACTTAGTAGTGCTGACAAAATAAAATTTTTGCAGCAAGAAAAAAATTCTGAACTTAAATACTTTCGATTCACACTATACAAGAGTTACTTGGTTGAGCTAACATATTGTGCACGACTTATGAATAATTTTCCCCTCAGTGTCTTGGCGATAAACGTTCTCGCAAATGACACAGTGTACTTGTATAGTCTGATACAATATTAGTTTTACAAATTACATACAGTGGTGTCTTAATTTTTTTTGTGTGTGACATAAATTATCACGGGAGGAGCTGCAAATAAAATGATATGTAACAAATTTTTACATAGCAAATTTCAAATACTTAAAAAATAAGAATAAAAAATTTAATATAGGCCTACACAAAATTTAAAAACCTGCTATGTTTCTTATAAAGCTATATTCTCCCACTAATTTCAAAGTACAAACATTTTACTTGTCATTGTTATTTTTAGAATTAGTTTGGTTAAGTAATAACATATTTTAACGTCGGCTTGCCGTTTGACCTCCGTGGCTGCAAGATTTGAAACCCTCATCACTCGTCATTCTGAACATTTTTTCATTTATTTCCGAGTCGTGATTTTAGTAAGCATAGGTTAATTTAAAATATAACAATATGATTACTTAGTACAACGGATATTATATACAAATAAGTAAAGCGTAATTTTAAATATTTGAATAACACAACATTTAAGAAATATACGTTAAGCTAATAAATAATGGCAAGAGTATATCGCTTATTTAATATAGGTCAGGGTGAGAGTCAAGAGTGACTCCTGTGAAGGGGCCGAGACCGTCTAGTGGTTAGAGCACTTGCCTCCCACCAAGGCGCTCAAGGCTCGGGGTTTATTCCCAATTAGTCGCATGCAGGAGCATGGTGGAAGTTGTCGCTGGTCGGCGGGTTTTCTCGGGAATCTCCCGTATCCCCCGTCCCTTCATTCCGGCGTCTCTTGATTGTAGGGCCTAATGTCACGTCATCCTCAGAGACAAGTAGATGTTTACGAGCGACCAGTATTAAGTCTTCATCCAAGGTGGGATACCCAGACACTCGGGTGACTCCCCATACGGTATTTAATTATTCTGAATGAATATTCTGAATAATACAACATTTAAGATGATTATTCTCTCTCGTTCATTACATGGAAAGCAAAAACACTCGGTAGTAATTAGCACAAAAATTCGCACATAATCGCAAAGTACAATTCCACTATAGAGAAACTTGAGTAATTCTCCCAGACGGTTCAGTTGTGATACGAGAGTGAATAATGTGTGCACGAGGTGTAATGCATCTTATTCATCGACCCCTCCTCCACCCCTACTGGACTATCAATGAACAGATACTGGGGAAATTCACGGCTTCACTGAGCTGTAAGCTAGTCTCCAAGAATATATGTGAAATTGTGCAGACAGCAGTTGTTTATTAGTTGCTCGCTGACACTGTGAAATGTGCCTGTATTATAGTTACAGTTGTATTATTGGCTCAGCTACTTCCAGGAAGTGTCGAGTAAGTCAACGACCAATTATGAACGTGATACAGACCTGTAGTTACTGGAACTCTAGCTTGCGCCTAAAAGAAAACTGCGAAATTGTCAGGTCTCTTGTCAGTAGAGAACTCGGCACAGCCACGGAGCTGGGAAACTACGTCATGTGACGTTCGTCTCTGGAGGCATGGTTATTGCACCTTGGTCATCATACATGCGTGTGTCTCCCCACCACACCCCTCACATCCCCTGCTCAGCTCTGGGTGTAAACACAAGTTAAATAGGACGCATTAGAGCAGCTACCCTCAAACTTGATATAAGGTACACACAGGCCTTGTAATTTAACTCGGCGGCAGCTCGGTTTACACGCCGTGTTTGCCTACACACTATTGTTAAGTGGCGAGGTGGGGGTGTTGGTTGCTAGAGGACTGACGTGGACGGGGGCGGTACCACATTACGTCGCTCCCAGTTCATTGGGCAACACGCGTGCTGGTCTCGCCGGGGGTTGAACCTGCTAGGTCGGGGTTGTTCTAGGAGGGGGTGGACATGTTCCTGAACGAGGCCGCACGTAATCTCGCACGCCGACATTAATTACTACGATCCCTGATTAATTCCAGGCAGCCGCCGCTTTTACACTTGCCAAGAGCCTGGGGGTGGTAAGGAGGGGAGGGGGGTTGGTGGCCATGCACACGCGCTGCAAGGTTAGGCAAGTGTGCAGTTAGTGTTAGATGTCAGTAGTTACGTCAAAGACTGGACGATGTTCTCAGCGACGAGAGAAATGAGACAGCGACATATTAGTCGTTAGTTCAATGTCGTGGCTTCATCACCTCTGTCTAGAAGTAAGAAGTGTGATTTTAAGGGGGATTGATCCCTGTCAGATAGGTTTTACGATTTTTCTTATAAATCAGGGAACAGACAAATTGTTTTACTTTTTTTCACGCTGACAGGGCATTGTTTATTGTTTCACTCACTTTTTGGAATCCATATGACATTGTTTCTATTAATTTTGGCCTCTGTAGTCGCTCCCGTAAATAAAGCAATTTTTCCTTTTCAGCTGTTTCCCGTTGCAAAATAATTAATATATTATGGTTCCAGCAATTACAGAAAATCGATTAAGTTTGTATCTACGCCTTGTCGTGACAAAAATTTTGTTACATCAACTAGAACAGAAGTCGAGAAGAAACAGGTAAATCCAAGGTAGTAGGGATCAATACCCCTTAAAGAGTCATTTGGACCTCAGATATTTTTTTTTTGTTTGAGGCATGGAAACAGCGGGAGACATGGTGACAGGAATCTAGTCTTAAGGTGCCCGCCTGGTGGCTGTGTATTGGCTGGACGAGGTTGTTGATACCAGCCCCGTGTATGTTTGGCTCCTGCATGTTACTGCAGGTTTCCTATTGGTCTGGCTGACGGCTAGCAGGGTAGCAGCCTTAAGGAACGAGGACACTGGATCCGTTCTGGGCAGTTCAGTTCATTTACGTTCAGTTTCCGTCAGTCAGTTTCAGTCATGCAGGCGCACACCGCATCCGTCTGCTTTCCGTTGTAATTCATTATAGCATTCAAAACAGAAGCCCGCTATTGCTAGAGTAGCTTCTGTTTCAGTCCGTTTTGCTGGTTGGGGCAAGCTCGACTGGACGGAGGACGAGGGAGAAGTGAGGAACTAAACTGAACTAGTACATCGCGTGGCATGCCGTCTATCAGTCTAGGACTGAACTAAACTGATGGTATCCAGTGTTCTCGCTCCTGTACGCTGATTGGCGATAGTCGTCTCCGCCATGTTGCTGGCCAGGGAAGATATTTTGCTGACGTGTGCAACTGAGTTCGCTGTCCTCTTGGCTATTTCACTTATGTATTCACACACTCTAAATCTGAATTAGTGAATATTCACTGATTCATGCTTATATATGGAGCAGTTTCAACAATTTGAATCAGTGAATGTAGTCACTGTTTTATTTGTGAATATTCACTGATTTCCTTCAATAGTGCCAACATATCACAAGTGAATCAGAGAATAGTCACAGTTTTTTCCAGTTGTTTTCAAAGAGCAGTTTTCACTTATTGAATCAGTGATAAATTACTGGAAAATCTGTGGACATTCACTAATTAACTTGTGGAATGTTGGCACTCTTTATCGGAATCAGCGAATAGTCACCGATTTCACAGTGGTTTCTCCCTGGTTTAGTTTGTTGAAACTGCTCCATCCTTCGGCGTGAATAAGTAAATATTCACTAATTCAGATTTAGAGTGTAAATATTCTGTGACGAGGCGTGCATTGGTCGACTGATTAGACAAGTGCAACAGCTGTATCGAAAAAGAGAGATTTTGGTCAACGCTTAACATCGAGGTCTTTAGCACTGGTGAGGGGGTGATATGATGTATGGAGCAGCGGCAGAATGAATTGGCGGGGAAACGGGAGATCCCCGAGAAAACACATCGCATCGTCCGGCACGAGTCCCACATGCGAAAATCCGTGGTCCGACCACGCCAGGAATCGAACCCGAATCGCCTTGGTTGGAGGCGAGAAGTCTGACCCCTCGGCCACCGCGGCCCCTGGATCGAAAGTAGGAAGGAAAAAATGTGCTGTAAACAACGTGTATTTGTTTGACAATCTGAAGGTAGGATATATTAGTGAGTGACGTTATTTTCTGAAAATTAGAAAACATTCCAGTATCTTTGCCAATGGAATATTCTTCGTAGCAAATCACCAAACGCGACACATTTACCTAGCCTCAGCCGATGACGTATTTCATTGTTTTCTAGGCTTCAATTTCTGGCCAAAATGTTTTTAATTTTTGCACACGTCAGGACGCGAATACTGTACGTCACGAGCTGTGGTCGCGGTAATGTAGTGGGCAGATACTCGCCTCTTACCACGCCGGTAATCGCCTCTCAATACCTGCTGGGTCGTTCACCGCCTTTCGTACGTGAGGAACGTGCTGTAACATATGCTCCCATTAGCTGGAGGGGTTTCTCAAGATATTAACATTTCCCTCTCCCCCCCACCTCCCTTCTTCCCGCACCTCATCCACATCTGCGATCAAGATCACGCCGTGGAATATATGTAGTAACACAAGCGACTAGGTAAGACTTTTCATTGTTGTTATCGTACCAGCTCTGTAGGAGCGTACAGGAATATAAGTTATGCCACGTGAATTCGAGTGATTGGTTTATATAACCATTTGTACTGTTTGGAACACTGTCATTTTTATTAATAATTACATATTTATAAATGGTACACATGATGATACGAGGCTAAACATCAGATAATATCTATACTAGATGCTATGTAATGGAGCTTTTTAATTGTTGTCGTTATAACAGCTGTCGGGGCGTACTGGGACGTAAACGAAGCCATATGGAAACTGAGACACTGGTTTAAACAACCGGTTATACTTCAAGAGATGCTGTATTTTTTGTTTGTATCTCAGTTACATATATGACAATCACGTAAGTATAAATTTACTCACATAGTATAAAATAGTGCCTACTAAGCAGGCTAACCAAACTTCTGCGAACTGCGACACCATGACAATCCATAGAGTCAACTAGTACGATAATAATCACGTCTTGTCGCTGCTGTTACAACTAATATATTCTGTGGCCACGCTGTAAGGATGACGTCTACCACGCGCTTTAAACGCGCTGCAGTGTATTAGTAAGCATATTTTCCCCTGCGAAAATATTCAACGTGCGCCCATTGTGCCAACGTACGAAAAGAATACAAACTTCAGACAAGGTCGGAACCTCATTGTTAAGACGCCACGCTAGTTAAAAACACTGTTTCTAAGCCCTCCAACATGGCTAAAACGGCTATTTCAGACTGCCGTAGTTCAAAATGTACTAACCATGTATGTGAAACTCAGATTGCGACCTGCACTGAACTTAGTTGTAGACTTTCCAGTAATAAAAGTACATGATCGCCGCATAACGGGGCGCTTGAAGGAACATTTTTACTGTTTCAAAAATTTTATATTTATTCGATATATGGTTTGTTTCGTTGACAAACATTGTGGCTATATTATACTGTAATAAATTTTTTTGGCTTTCGTAGTTTTTTATAATGGCATGTCAAAGTCCAAATTCGCACAAAACGGCCGATGCATTAAAAGAAAACCAATTGGCTTACCGAACTGAAAAAAAATTCACAATGAATAATTAAAATGTTGACTACCAGTAAATATATACTTTTGAATTTTTTTAAAAATTCTTGAATTTTCTAAGTTTTAATTTAAAATTTCGAATAGTTTTTATTATTTTTGTTATATAGGAGACCTCGTAGTCTACAACATCGTTATTCAGTAAGAATTTTTTCAGTTCGGTGAGTGAGATGGGTTTCCTTTGAATCATAAAACAGTTTTATGCAAATTTGGACTTTGATGTAGGCCTACTGTTATAAAGAAACTGTGAAAGCTAAAAAATTTTCATTCCAGTAAAAAATAGTCACAATATATGTCTACAAAACAAACCATATCTCGTACAAATACAAATATGTTTAAAACAATAACCATTTTCGGTCAAGCGCTCCTTAAAAAGTCCCGTAATAAAAATAGATAGGCTGGAATCTATGACGCTAGTTCAGCGCTCGGCTCGTTGAGGCGATGTGGCACTTGGTGCGCTCTTCAAGGTCGCCCTTACTGCCCTGTCGCGTTTGAGCCTGTGACGCGCGGGTAGGCAGTTGAACGTATTTAGCGCCTTCGCGGCCTACGAGTGCGTAGACTATAAGGTCGACACACCACGCACATCACGCCTCACCATAGCCTCTAAGTGCACGTTATTGAACTGACGTGTCGCAGGATGAGGCATTCTGTGGCGACCCTTTCTTTTATTATGCTCCAAGACTTTCACACCTATAATGGACCACGTAATTGCCCATTTTCGGCAGCGACAAATAAACTCCTGAGATACATGGAAGAGCGGAAATGGGTGTAGTATTCACGTGGGTAACGTTTTTTGATTGCTGGTGTTAGAGATGATGTAATATCGCCCTTGAATACACTGTAGTTTCTAATGACATGTATAACTGCGTAATATAATTCTGACACGACTTAGCCGTCTGCAGACCAATAATAGGCATGAAATATTACTATAGCGGGATTCTGACTGGCTCAGTCAAATAGGGTGACATCTCCGCGTACAAGCGATAGACACTAGTCTTCTGGTAAGCTGAACGTGTGTTGAAACCCAACAAACAGTCAAGTTTTCCCAAGATAAATCATCGTCTCTAGCTATTCCCAAGCAGGCGTCACTTAACCCATGCTTAACAAGTTTCTGGTAGTCTTGTTAGATCCGGAGCTCTACACAGCTCTGTGAGGTCGGGGCAAGTGGCCATGAAGGACAGTGACCAGTTTCTTCACTCACATCTCTAGTGTCACTTGCGCCCGTCTAGCGTGTAGCGATCCAAGAAGGGTGATAGACGTGTAAACATGTTCTTGACACTCGCCCTATGGAAGAAGTAACTGTTTGAAAAAGTGTCAAGGAGAGGAAACTGCGATATGGACGAGGGAATGACGTAGCAAAGGTAAATATGTACGTCCAAGTTTGCTGGCCTTGGCGTCTGGGTTATTTTCACTGGACGTCGCCGACAAAGCTGCCCCTGTGGTGCGAGGTCGGGACACGGGATGTCTGTCACTGACACAGACCATCACTGGCGACCTTCCTCTTCCTCTGCAGACATCTGTTAACACAAGTGCTTCAAGTCTTCTGACCTCTGCCGCCGAAACCTACCCGTCACACCATCCTCACGAGGTTCTTTTGTTGTAATATACCGAGCAGAGGACTCGGAACTAAGGAGCTGGTATTCATAGTCATACATGGGAGGAAGATGAGTGCCACATTCTACACGCAGGCAGGAAACTATATTCCGCGTGTTGTCTGCGCGCCGCAAGTTCTAAGTTGCGATAGATCCGGACATGTCCTCGCCGACTCTCGACCTCAAACTCTCAAAGGTAGACAAGATGACCAATAGTCGATTGATAATTTTGCTCTTTGCCTTGAAAATACGTTACTTTAAATTGTAATGATCTTTGAAAGAACTGTGCAATGGGAGTGCATGACTGGATTTGTTTGTATGGACATACTCCATTATGTAATAACATAATTTATGGTTTCTTATAGTTATTTCTTCAATTACATTGTTACAGTTACTTTCTGATGTTTCCTACAAAGATTTTGTTTCATTTTTAACATTTATGAGCACTCCTGGTGAAATAATTAAATGAATATACGCCATTTTATCAGCCTCGTTGCACTCTCGAAAAGGCTGCGTATTAGCAGGACAGGAGGGATTCGTCATTGTACACAATAATGCCAATATTTTTTATGCTTATTAGAAGGCCTTACCTTTATAACCTCCTGGAGTAAAACAAAATTCTATATGGACCACTTCACTGATATAGATGTCAAGAATAATGCCGTATTTATGTACTGAAGAATAAATTATGAGCTTGTTTCGTAGCATTTTTTATGGATCTTTAAGTGAAGATAACTAAATTTCGTATGTGAAAAGTCTTATGATAAATACAGTCGAAAGATTCTGCCTTTCTGGTTTTTAATTGGCTTAATATTTTTTTTGTTTTATTATAAAACAGTCTGGAAAAAAACTTTTGACAGTGTTCAGTACACAACTGTACAAGGGCGGATTCAGCTTTGGGTTGGGGTAGGGGCACGCCTTAGAAAGAAGATATACCCACACCGCGAGACAAAAATGATAAGGGGTGTCGGGAGTCCTCCCCAGGAAAGATAAGCTTCTACTGTTCAAAATAGTGCTATTTAAGTAGTTTACTTACCAAATACTTCAGTATACCACTATAATAAATTAATGAAATAAGATGACAGAATGTTGAGTTACTCGCAGGCTGGTAGTTCTAGATAGTTCCTCACATATAAAGGAGAACACGCAGTTTCGCTCGCTAGGTCAGCCAGAACAGTTGTAAGATAAGTATTAGCATGGTGTTCTTACTACGTAGTTGATTCTGGACACTGTGTATATATACATGTGTGTGTAATATGGACGAATACATTTCATTGACCTTAACAAAGTGTTCCAAGTTGAGTGGAGTATTTTAGCCTGCACTTAAGACCTTGCTGCTTATTGTTATTTTTTTTTAGTGGTATTAATATTTTTGGCCTAAACGAGTCCAGTATTTAAAAGAAATTGTTTGCCATTTTTGTTTAAAAGTACATTCTCCATGTTGGTTGAATTGTTTCAAGGCAGTATGTAAGCTAATTATGTAATTAACGAAATTCTGGTTACTTAACTTTTTAGTCGATACCGTATATATTGTTTTGAAAACAAATAGCTGTCATGGCATAAACCATTTTAAACAAAACTGCCAAACCGATTTTTGATATCTGCTCTCGTTTAAGTTTAAAAAAGTAACCATCTCAAAAACTGTAGAAACATGAAACTGAGGTCTTGATCACTGACGAGGATCTAGTATAAGGCGTGTACAGAATGCACGTATGTGGCGGTGAGGGAGACGAGAGAACACCGAGAAAACCAGCCGGACAACAACCACATCCGTGTTTCCCACGAGCGAAAGTCGCGAGCATCCCCGCTGAGAACCGAACCCGCGAACCCGGGTCGTCGCAGCCAATAACAAGACAGTGTACGCTTACGTCAGAGGCACCGCCACGCCGTTCAGCTTCTGTATACGTAGATACTCTGTGTTGCGTTGACTAGACACAATAAACGACGCGCCCTCGAAGCAATAACTTCATTTTGACGCTCGATGCAATAGCGTTTTTTTTTTGCGTCGCTGTGCCGGCATTCCCGAGCGTGTAATTGACGCGCATGTAACATCGGCGCGCAGTAGCGATGTAGCACCTGCCAGCCGGCTGGATTCTTTACCCGCCTTTTACATCGTTTAATAATTCCCGCCGCACTCGCGCAGTTTAATAAAGAACATCCCCCCTTCCCCTTGTGAACTATTTGTTCCTGCTCGTACAACCACCCATGACGTGCAGGGCAACCATCTGCATTACTCTCTAACACGTCCGCCATCTCAATTTAGGGCCTCACCTGGATATTTTACACCGAGTTAAAAAATATTTTCTTAAGTAACATAATTTTAATATCGAAGAATCTCTACATTATTTTGTCACAAAGATAATATAATTTGTATCTAAATATTTATTGGTAGATACAAAACTTTCGTCTTCCAGATTTTTGCAGCCAAATTATCGCCAATTTTACTATGGAAATGAAAATATAAGCCAAAATTAACCAATATATAATTTTTTTTGCGAACGTACAGTGCATTAATTTGCAAAACGTCTACATAAAATTGGGCAATATATAACTGCCCTCAGTCTTGAATTTTTTTCGATACATTGCTTTTATAAAGTTTTGAGGTTTTTGCACCAATGTGAAAATAAACTACCTCTCGTAGCCTTGAAACTCTTGCCTAGAGAGAATGAAAAACATCGAAGCTCTCTGGCGTCGAAATAATTTCCTAAATACTGGCACATTTTACACCTGTGATAACTGATGATGACATACGTGAAAACATTGCTGTGAAACATATCCCTGAAAACATTGCAGTTTCTTGCAACATGTATGCTTGGGTGGTACATGTCTGACGAAACGTACCTGTCCGGATAATAATCATAGACATCAAATATTAAAATAGCGGGATTCTTATTGGCTTAGTGAAATAAGGTAACAGCTTCACGCGCAAGTGAAAGCCAGTAATGTGTTGATGAGCTGAGCGTACATTGAAACCCAACAAACAGTTGAGTTTTCCAGAGATATATCAACATATGATTAGACCACGTATATTTGACCCGGTTTACCTGTCTGCACACAGTAACATGCAATCATTATCGGCACACCTGAATTATGAGTGCTCGGTTTCAGTCGCCATATTGAATTTTATTATTTTTCGCTTTTTTGGAATTCTGAGAAGAAAAAATGTTAAATATGCGATTATACCTCGAATTTTATTTACATTTCGCTACAATACCTACAGACCTTGCAATTTAGCTGTTATCTTATAATTACGATGCAATCTGTCGGGCAAATTATGAATATAAAAATATTTGCCATACAAATTGCGGCGTAATTATAAGTTAACAGCTAAATTGCAAGGTCTGTAGGTATTGTAGCGAAATGTAAATAGAATTTGAGGTATAATCGCATATTTAACAATTTTCTTCTCAGAATTAAAAAAAAATGAAAAATAACAAAATTCAATATGGCGACTGAAACCGAGCCTTAATTGTACACATACCAATAGCTAATTGGATGTTAGACGCGTCAATACTTCATTGGAACCTACGAAGAATTAGAATTTTCGTGCTGTAAACAGCGAACCCCTTTTTCTAACCATGCTATACACACGTAATATATAACATAATATATAATTTACGTGTGTATCTGACAAGGGACAGCGAAATTTCGCGAATTCAATGACCTGCATGCTAGAATCCGTTGTACTACGCTTGTTCGAGCCCCGACTATTCGTTCACTGTGTGTTGTTCCACTGAATAGCAGCTAGTTGACAAATGGTTGGGGCTTGAGTATGCATAGAATAGTTGACTCTACATGCAGGTCATTTAATTCGCGAAATTTTCCTGTCCGTCCGAGAACAGAAAATTTTACAAATAAAGACCGACTTAAAACTTCGTTGTGTAATTGGATCAAAATAGATACATTGATTTTTGGCTGGATATTTGCCTAACAGGTTGTAATTCACATGTCTGTATACATACTAGAGAATGTATTGTTAGTTCATAGTCTTCAGCTCACAGAAAGTCAGTCAGCAGTGCGCCACGACTACAATTTATACAAGATTCGGGATAAAGTGAGCAATTTTAAAACACTTAGTTACTTGTTCTCTTTCACATAATTTATAGTTTCATATATCTTTTTAATATAAACAAAGTCTTCTTAATAACAATATTAGTATACAGACTGTATCTGACTGAAAAGTAAATATCTGGTGTCATAAGAAATAATGTTTTTAAATTATTACTCTAAACAAGATGGTTTTCATAAGTTCTCACAGCATCGCGAACCACGTATACCACTGCAGTACTAGAGGTTTTAATAGTCTTCTTGAACATGCTATTATGTTGGTTTCCTGGACTAGGATTGGCTGTTGGCTACGTCCACCAAATTTTGAAAGGGAAGGAGGTTAACGAGGTTCGGTAAACAAGCCCTCATGTGGTTATTAACGGAGACTTCCTAACCCAGGGCTTCTGAAAGAAACGTTTTGTCGGAAGTTGTCCCTGCAAAATTATTTCGTAGTAACCACAATATTTTACTAGAGTCAACAGTGACCGCAGAATAAATTTTGTAGGGTAAATACCCAGAAAATATTTTGTAGCTGCCACAAAATATGCGTTGCACTGTTGATTGGATGGTATAAAAAATCAAATGACTATGCCCCAATTGTTAGTTGTCTGTAAAACATGCTTATGTGTTATAGAAATTATTTTAATTGAATGAAGTCCATATTTATAATGGGCTATATGAGGTGAGAGGGTTTTACAGTTCGTTAACAAATACGCCTCAAGAGTCGATGAGATTGAAGCGAGGTGAAGAGACAATACAACATCCATGCCCGAACCGGGATTCAAAGTCATGACCTCTCGCAACAATGACCGACTCCTAATCGACTACGTTACGGAGGCTGTCTAGCTGGTTATATGACAAAAATGCATTTGTAAGACTGTTTCAAAGATGATTAATATTTTTTACATAACTAACAATTGGCGTATAGTTGGTTGATTCATAACACAGTCGTATTATGTGTCACTTGGGCTATTCTTGTGCCAAACGGTCAGGAACCAGCATGTGACCCCTACTGCTACATATACAGGAATTACGTCAACATCTAGGAGACAGTTTAAGTAACATTGTATCAAGATACAACTTTGAAGTATTAGTTTTTTGTCTCGTCGACAGCGAGGCCAGTACAAACGGTTACACGTAACTTAACGTAAGAATAGTAACTGGAAGAGGAATCGGCCTTGGCCATTGTTAAGTAACCATTCTAGCGTTCGCCGTCTAAGGTCGAGTACTCTCTGTCTGTCTGTCTATATATATATATATATATATATATATATATATATATATATATATATATATGTGTGTGTGTGTGTGTGTGTGTGTGTAATATTTATACATAAAGACAGCTCTCTGTCTCTCTCTCTCTCAAGAAACCACGGTAATATAGTGTTTAGAACCCATGCCAGTGTAATTAGACCCTTAGAATCGACTTCAAGAAGTTGTACCTCTTTAAATTTAAATTTAAATCAGTTGATTTAAAGCAACGAGACTGTTGATTGTGTCTGAAAAACAAAGACCAATTGTTGACCTTATATCCTACTACTGAGTGATATCATTATCTTTAGAGTCTCCTAAATGTACGGACAATATTAGTTCCTGTTGCATGTGTCGAGAGAGTACTGTACTGTCAATGGACAAACATTATGTGCAACATTGTCATCTACCTATGACTGCCGTAATACTACACAACACACACAATGTAACTAACGACTTCTGACACGGACCTAAGACAACCGAATCATCCAGAAAGCAAGAGAAGGAGAGTGTAGTTTGGGTAACGAGCACACCTTGCAGTAGAAGCTGCTGGTCTTTGTATCAGGTGCGAGGAAGGGATGCTAGATAATTATTCAGACTGAGTAAATACTAGCAGCAAGTAGGCAGTGGCGTGTAGTACAAAGTGGGTGGGATATGCAACGCTAAATAGATATTAGCATATAGCGTTAGACAAGGATGAAGACTGAGGATACACGGAGGCTTTACTCTGATCAAGGGGGAAATTAAATCACTTCCGTCACGAATGACGTCTGCCTACCAAACCTGCGACCACAGGGTTTACATTGGGAATTTAATAGACATAAGTAATGTTCTCGAAAGGCTAGTTTTTTAAACTGTCTTTCCTAAACAATACATTTTCTGCGAAAAATTACGTAAGGGATATTGCCACGGAAACGATTTCAAAATACAAATACCAGCCACATTTTTTTGTGAACGACAAATTTTAAAATTGCATTTTATATAAACGTATTAAAATTAAAACCATTTACTAATGTTTCACACGTGACCGTATTGTTCCAGACATTACATTTTGCTTTATATTTTGTATTTTGAAATATTTGTCATTGGAACTAACCATCGAAAAATAATTAGTTTTAATTCTGGAATCGCAATAGCTTCGAAGCTACGTTCACACACGACCATGTTTTAAGGCCAGTTCGACAAATCGCAATCCCGATAATCCGACAGAAATAAATGATATTTATAATACTTGTGTCTGGCCCGCCGTGATGGAAGAATACAAACCGCGCTAGATATTTGAAAGCTTAGAATGTTAGTGCGGTTTGAAACCTCGAAATTTGCTACACAAATATTGCTAATACAACATTACAAAACTAAATTTTGTTTCAATTATCATACTGTTGTTAAAACGTAGAGAGGAAATTTAAATTAATAATTGTATGTAAACTGAAGAATAAGTAAATAAGAAAAAATAAATGTTCTAACAAATGCGGAAAATATGAATTAGTAAGTTTGTCATGATTTGTTTACATATTCATAAACATAGTGGTACTGATCACATAATATCAGACAATGTGTAAGTTGGCTAATGAAGGCAAGTATGGAGAAATAATACATTTAATAATGTACAATTATTTAAAACAAAACATCAAAAGATAAGTTAATATATATATTGTAAATAATTGCAAGGGTCTAAAGGAACAATTTTAAGTGTATTTTGGTAAACATGAATTTATTACTTGTCGCATAACATTTAATCGACAGCCACACATTTTCTTGGAGCTGACAAGTCGGGCTGTTTACGATTTTAGCATTACTTTGCTTCGTCATTTAAACTTCTTGTCTGAAAACTTGGCAAGTAGAGGCATTTACTAGTCAATTTGACAAGCAGACGATTCCAGAACATGACTTGTAGTAAAGTACTATGGTAGTTTACTTACCAGTATCGATAGAAATAGCGAAACGATTTGTTATTGTATTGTAGCACACTTAAGTCAAAATACATTTTAAAAAATCCTTTCAGTGCATTTAACTAAAGTTGAAATCTATACGAATTTGTAGATATAAGGTACTTCTTCTCTTTAAAAATAAAAGTAACCACAATGTTAATTAAATTAAAAATTACTCTAAAGTGAACCTGAAATTCCAAAGCATCACGACGGAAGGTATAATGTTAGAGGTTATGGTATTTTAGTGCTTTGAAGTTGAGTTTTGTAACACTAAAGACTGTGAAAAATAACTAACGAACAAACAATAAAAAAAATGCGTGTGATTTGCTATTGAAATGAATTTTCATGAAAAAATAAACTTCTTAGTGATGATATAGCGAATGATTGGCAACACACGGCTAATCTTATATGTATTATTGTATTAAAATTATAAACAAAAAGGAGCTAAGATACCTTAAACATGATCGCTACAGAAAAAAGTGAATTATTACGAAGATCAATAAGAAAGTCAAGAAAGAATGGCTACGTTGCGTTGTTGAAATTTGCGAGAAAAGTACTACACTGATAACGTGATAGGAGAGAATGCAAGTAAGATATCTGGGAAGATAATGAAATAATGAAAACAGATAGAGATGACAAACCGAGGCGAAGAACGGGCAGATTGATGAAAGGACTGCTTAACAGATAACTTGAAACCACTTGGAAAAATGAAGACTGCGACAAAGTAAAGTATTTTCCCACAATTTACAGTGTATAAGCATAAGCATTCATAATAACGACCGTAATGAAATACTACTGTACAGTGTTCTTTGTTGGTTAAAATCCTAGACACACGCCATCAACATGGAGACATAGAGAGGAATATGTTAATATGTTTGTAGCCAGTCGGCCCAGGTCTGTGGCCCAGGGACCCCGTGTAATATCTCTACCTGATATTTGCAAAGGCGCAGCGCAGGTGAAACATGCATATACTTACATCTCTATTCACTGCAGCACCTGTATAGACCCCTGCGTTTACTAGCTGCGTACGTATGCGCGAACAAAACAGATACCCTTGTGTCGAAGTAACCGGAAGTAGTTAAGGACCTCGCCTACCACGCGCTTAAAATGCGTTGCAACGTGTAAGTAATGCCCTTTTTTTTTTAAAGAAATTATTCGACATTAATATGCGGGGGGGGGGGTGTCCACTACCGCGCCAAACATGGTCGTATTAGGGCGGGTCGAGTCACATTGAAGTAGTGTTTCAGTTCATATGTTGACTGCGACTGAGGGGCGGAGGGACAGTCAGTAGGTCACAATAAGAACTGCTCACTTGGAGCATTTGACAGTGGCCTGAGGTCTCTATGCCATGTGACTCCAAGTGCTACGGTCTGGTTGTCACATTTGAACATTACCTTTTAATTGCAAATTCTTGTAAACCCACTATACCTTCACGATACAGACGTCTGCTTACATAACAGTTTTATATGTGACTTACAACGCTGGAAGTATTTAAGATTTAATATTTTTTTTGCATCAAATATATAATGATGATATTTTACTGTGAAAGGTGACCTTTCACTTGTATTTTTTCATAGTAAGTCAAAATCGCCAGTTTTTTTAGTTACGACACAATTTAACTGGGGTGCGATATTTGGATGGCAACAACTGATACTGACTTTTTTTTTTTCCTTTTTATTTTGTGGTATTTTTTCTGCAACTCGACGACGTTCGCTTACAATGGCGTCTACGTTCAGTGAAACGGCATGGTTTAATACAGTAAACTAATATTATATGTACACAGTAATATATGTGCTGATTTTTAACATGTATGTTAAGGTTAGTTACGGCGTTGTGCATTTATTACATTTACATACTATGCACCAGTTTGTGGCCTACTTACCGACGGAAAAAGTAGTCTTATCAACAGTAATAACCTGCCTCTCTGTGTGAGTCTGAATGTGTCCCTGAAACTTTTCAACCCGTCGACCGAATTTCATCAGACTTAATACACATGTAGTAATTAGAAACCTGACTTGACTTCTGTGCTTTCATTTATGCCGTATTGATATTTCAAAATGGCGATCATTTTTAACATTTTCCCACCAAACTACACATCTAAAGAAACGTATTTTAGAATCTCAACAAATTTGATACACATCAAGACGCCTGTGTATTTAGATCATGCGGTATTAATAGTTTTAAACTGGCGGCCATTTTTACATTTTCAGCTTAATCTGCCATACGTGAAGTAATGTTTTTTTCTGATTGTAATTAATATTGATACACGTATAGTACTTGGTAATCTGACTTGAATTTTGTGCATTTCCTTAATTCTATGTAGAGATTTTCAAAATGGCGAAAAAAATTTTTATTTAATTTTTAGCATATGAATTTATATCTGTGGAAGTTTTTTCTTTCGAATTATATTACGTTTGTTACACATACACATACTTGCCTTTCTCGTATTTCGTTCATTCTGAACTTATATTTCGTAATGGGTGCCATTTTTGTATTTTTGGCGAAGAGTTATATTTTTGGAAAAATATTTCTCAATATTTCATTCCTTTTGTTACACACATACTGTTGAGGAAGTTCGCTTAACTTTTATATCTGTCTGTCATTATATATTCTAATTTTGAAAGCGGTAGCAATTATCGAAATTTTAGCACTATGCAACACATATGAGGAAATCTTTTTCGGAATTTCACACAACTTTGCACACACATAAAACTCGGTAAGCTGACTAGAATTTTCTGTATTTTGTTCATTCTGTAATCATGCTTTCAAAATGGCCGCCATTTAGATATTTGTCAGCGTTATCTATTCAATCTGAGGAAATAATTTTCGGAATTTCATAAACATACTATACAAATTTAGTTCTTAGGAACGCGATATTACTGTTGCGTATTTTGCTCGTGCGGTGTTAATAGTTACACTGTTGCGAAATATGAAATTTTTTTTCTCGCGTGAGATATCTAAATTAATCGTTAATTGGAATTTCATATACCTCAGTACTGTCGTAGAACTTAAAGTAGCGTCTTCAGTTTTATGTACGTTATTTATGCCGTGTTCAGTTTTTCAAACTGTTGTTCTTCAAAATTTTATTCATAACATGAATTGCATGAGAGCCATTTTCTAAAGTTTTTTTCAGACTCGATACATATTTAGAACTAAGTAAGGTAATGTGAACTTAAAGTTGTTGGTTGATGGTGTGTTTAGTAATATAGCCTGTTTTTATCTCATTGTCGAAGATTTCATGATATTAGTACATAATTATTATTACATGTATGTCAAGAACTGCAGGACCGATATAAAGCGAATTTATTATTTGTATACTTTATTATTCAATTTTTTTATAACTATTCTTTACTGCTGTAGCTCCACTGTGTTATAAGATAGAACGATAGTAAATTAATATGTTATTTCTTAATATTTCAAGATGTAGAGAATACTTTTATTAAACTGTGTGGTTAATTTGTATCGACGCCGAGGAAAGTAGGCTAATTAGTGGACAAGATCGCTGCCTAGCTGCGCGGAGACACACTATTGCCACGTGACGTGTCGCGTGCGGGTGAAATGTGAGCAACCAGCTGAGCTCGCAGTCGAATGGCACAGGTGCACAATATCGTCACCGTACGCATGTCACGTGACGTCACAGGTAGGGCGAGTACCTCACGCCGCTCACATTACCTGTTATAGTGAGGTGTGAGCTACGTTACTAGAGCTCTGTACGGAGGAAATGCTAATAGAAGCAGTGCACCAACGTGAATTCCTATTACGATACAATGTCAAAAATCTACAGAGATAAACATATGAGAGGCAAGCCTGGGCAGAGATAGGAGAGGAGTAGCAAATAAAACATAAATCACAGATGCAGACATTCATATTTGCACGCTGAATATAGGGGCAAGTATTTAAGTATGTGCATTCATGCACTATAATACGAAATATTTTAAACAATTAATCCCCAAGGACATTTTCTTTGCAATGTGAATGCATAAAGGCCACGTAGTTTGACAGTTAACGAAATTCTCCACCTATGATAGAGTGCATAGGTGCAACTAGAATTGACAATTGGGGAGGGCACAATTCTGTGAATACTGTTATACTCAAGCTACCCCTATCTGTAATCAGCAACGTAGTCAGAATTTATTAATTTCAGACGGGGAAGGATGGCTATCCTGCGAATATTATAAAGGATCAGTCACCACATCTTCAAGCGGGAGGTCCGGGGTCCCCCCCCCCCCCGGGAAAATTTCGGATTTCAAGGATCAAAATAGTGCTATTTTAGCGGTTTTCATTGCTAAACATTGAATATTCTACTGGTAACAGTGTCACTGATTATTCAATATTAAATTGATTGTAATTTTTAAGACCTTGGTTGGTTGTTCATTTGGAGGGGTGTGTGCCCTAGTGCTTCCCCCCCCCCTTAGTTGCGCCTACGATAGAGTGACAAAAACTGGCACTGTTATTCCGACAGTACTGGACGGTAAGTGAATGCGAGACTGCAGTAGGAGTTGTCAGCGGCCAGGAACCTGAAACAACACAAGTACGAACAGAACAAGCTGTCTACTGTGTTCTGTAATACTATTACTAACGGGACTTCCTAGTTAAAACTCACACGCGATAAAAGTCTAAATATTAAACAGAGCTTGCTGTGTCGTACTTAGCCTCTTCTTTTGAGGAAATTGCGCAGATCTGGTACGTAAACGCTGTTTTAAGCCATTCTATGCAATTAATTTATCACCTAATGTACTAGATAGACACGGCTGAAGCTAAACATAGTATGCCTGGATAAATTATTTACTTACTGTCTTTCTGACGAGAACCGGTTTGTTTCCCTGCGACAATTACGAAGTGTGAAACCTGTATGAAGTCTAACAGAGATTTTGGATGAATTATTTTACTGGAAGTCTCCTTAGTAATACGGGTTGCGTTACACTTTCTTTTGCAGAGTGAGCCGGACTTTGCTGGATTTTACCTTTACATTATCATTATAAATTTTCGAAATAAATTTAATGAAATTTACACAATTTCTGCGACATTTGTTGTGTAACTTACTTTAAACAAATTGCTAGCTTTTCTTCCGTACTGATTACGTGTCGGAATTGTGCGTTTCCTGTAAGAATGTTTTCCCTGATAATATCATGCAGTAATTCAAATACCTCATATTTATTCTAAAGTACATTTCATAGCGGCTGAGGTGCTTTCAAGCTCCTTGATTAAATTATGAAACTCACCCTTCATCTTACGTTTCATGCAAACGTTTCCTCGGCCGAGCATTCATTGACTACTTCGACCGCACATAACATTATCGACGTCTTTCTCACTTTTCTTTGAACTACTTGAATTGCACCCTCCAGGTCTGTTACAACGACTGTGGACTATAGTATTGTGACGTGTGGGTAGTGTGTGCATGTCTGGCACGTCACGTCAAATTCATACAACCTCACGTCATGTGAACTCACGTGATGTGACGTAACGTAACGATAGTTCGTCCCCGGTTTAGAGACTTAAAAGTGACCTTGAAACGCGCATCAAATGCCGCTTCGTCACAACGAGCCAGGTGCGGAACTTGCGTCAAGATTTCTGTCGATTCATTTCTATTACGGGACTTATAGAGGCGACCATATATTTTATTGGTGGAAAGTCTGTAGCTAAGTTAAGTGTGCTTTTAAATGTGGGTTTCACATACATCCGGATAGTACATTCTTATATATGGCCGTCTGATGGCCGTTTTTAGCTATGTTGGAGGGCTTGGAAGAAGTGTTTTATTTTCGTACGTTGGTACAATGGGCACATGTGGGATAGTTCCGTAAAAAACTTGTTTAAGAACACACTGCAACGCATCTTAAGTGCGTGGTAGGCGGCTCCCTTAAGGGACCTGCCTAGATAGACTGTGTTTGTGTGAGGCAGGAGCGGTAAGGTTGCAGTTGACAGGCGTATGTAATATATTATCGCCTCTCCGTGCAAGACACTCAGCTGGCGTGCAGTGCTTCACTATTATCCTTTTTACTACGAGACTTTAAGCGGTGAACACATTATTTTATTTGTGGCTAGCATAGTTCAAAGTCTAAAGCTTGTTTCTATAGTTGTTTTTCGAATCCGTTCGTTATTTTTCCAGATACGGCAGTCTGAAAACCCCATTTTTGACAATTTTGAAGTGTTCGAAAATAATGTTTTAAATAAACGTGCTGAATTTTTGAAACCATAGTGACATAGTTTGAAGTTTGCGTTCTTTTCATAGGTATACAAATATAATGCGTGTTTAGTAGTTTCGGCAAAAAAAGAATAATCGCTACTAGCTGCAACGCATAAACGGTGCAAACGTCAGTTTATTTCTACGTTCTTTTCGAAGCCAATATGGCTGAAATACTCAATGACAATCCTAGATAATGGTATTTGCCAACTTTATGAGTAAACATATATCCAGAATTACTAATTCGTTACACGTGATCTCTTGCGCCGCAGTTAAATGCACGATGTTCCGACGTCAGAGATTGTGCCTCAGAAGTTCCTAACACTGGAAACATTTTGTTTACAACGTTGGCTAAAACTTTTGTCTAGGATGGCTATTGTTTAATTTCCGCAAATTGGCTTCAAGAAACCTACAGTTATAGATTAATGCTTTTAGCGTTGAATTATGTAACACGCCCTCTTTAATGAACTTCGGGAATTTTCGGTGAGTTTAGGTTTTTTGTTTCTCGAGTTACGAGGGCCAGCTCCTAGGACGCGTTTAACTCCGCCAGGGTTGTGCGTCCGGAGAATGTGACGCCGTCTCCCCCCTGGCCCATTCTCTTTGAGGGCGACGCTAGTTCGGCGCATGCCCGTGGCGTCGCGCCCTAGTCGCGCTCCTCCCCAGCCAGCCAGTCCTACTTCAGTTCAGTAGCGCGCCTACCTCGCTGCGGTGCGGTCTTGCTGCGACGTGTGTGCGCGGGTGTCGTCGCGTGTGCGTGCGAGGAAGTGTGTGCGTGCTAACACCGGCGTCCAGGTGCGCGGTGGGTGTGTCGTGTATCCATGTGCCGGCGGGGCTGGAGTACGGGCGCGGTATATACCGGAGGACTGGTGTACCCAGGGGCAGGCCGGCCCCATGACGGATTAGCGGGGTGCAGGTTCACTCGGCCGCACCACAGCCGACTACATGCTTGTCCCGCGAGCAGCTACACTCCGTACAGCAGGTAACACATCTTATACTCTCTGTTTCCTATTACAAGTGACCCGTTAGGCGGGATATAGGGGTCGTAACTAGAGCCGGTGATTTTTGATGAAAAAGAATTCTGCTACAAATTGTTCAAATGCATCACGTGCTCACCTATTCCTTTGCTTCATGGTCAGTGATTGGAAGTTAAGTACTGCGTCTAGGGTTCTACCCGCAAGTCTCAAACGTGTGGTGTCGCAGAAACATTTTTCTGATTGGCACAGTCAAATGAGCCACGTCTCTGCCCTATTATATACTCTGCCAATAACCACGAACCAGAGTTGTACGTGTGTACGTAAGGCGTTGAAACTATTTGTTATAATATTCTTCCGCAATATATCACTGACACTAATTATAACCCCTTTCCATTAAAAATATTTTTACCAGTATAATAGTTAAAACTTCGTTGATAAAACTACTAAAATAGGACTATTTTGCATCTTTAAATTAAAATGTTTGCCGAGGGAGAACGCTCGGACTCTTCGCTTTAAAAGGGAGGTAGTGTTTATTATATTATTCTTAGGTTAACTCCTTTCCCCTTTACCGTAACAAAAATTCTGGCTGCATCACTGCCTGTAAGTTCTGCGATTTGGGACAAATACTATGGACAGTACATAGAGAGCTGAAAGTTTCAAACATTTCTTTTCCGAAGACTAGGCTTGAAATTCCTGAAACGTTAACTATTTCGCGATTGAGTCTGTGTTACTGAAATTCTTCCTTGAGACACGTATTAAAGCACTCGCAGACTGCCGCGCTACCTTGTCACATATACAACTGTCCACTCACTGTAGCAACATACAATATACAAGTAGCTGAGTGTATACAGTACTGTGCAGTCTAGCAGGCTAGTTGTTGAACCTGCGATATCTTTAGGTGTAACTGTTCATATTTTTTTTTATGTTGTCACAATGCAAGACAAAACTTTCAGGACAAATAGTAAAATATGAATATCGGGTTCATTTTAGAACAAAATTGCCCACTGACGTAGCTTAGTACAACACTTAAATAATCGTTAAATTTTATTGGACTGTCGACTTACGCCATTGCTCATATGCATTGGCGTGTGTCCACAACCCAATAAAATGTAATAGTAAACTCCTATTGCAGCAAACATTTAAAACTCTCATTAAATAGTCGTGCTATCAGGACTGTACAATTTTACTGAAGATGTGAGATAGTGTACCAACTGCACGCATACGACTTGATGTCACCTGGCTTGTTGTTGTGGTCTACGACAGTGTAGTTGTGAAACTGAAGCCTAGTGGATGCTCGGTAGTTTTACAGCGATTCCCACATTATTTTGTAAACGCAACTTATTGTATGTATTGAACATTCGCTACGTTGTCTGCCAGTTATATGTATTTATTTGTGTCCTAATTTTTCGTGGCAGTAAAAACTATTTTCGCGCTCAAAGTATTAGGTGCACATTTTATAAAATAAAAACAATTAATGGGCGAACTGTGCATTATTTTACAAAGCCCCTTTTATATAGTTGTGGATGGTAAGACTACTTAAGGTCATGAATTTTTTCTAAGTATTCCTTTAAAATACGATTTAGAATTCTTTGCGTGAGTGTGAAACTGACTACCGGAACATATTCTGAAGAAGTGAATATCGGGTTAAATCGTAGGAATTTGAAATAATTTTATGTCACAGTAAGTGTAAAAATGATATACTAAATTTAAACTCGACGAAATTTCATGTTTTCAGTGATTTTTTTTTGTAAAATTTAGGCTGTAAAAAAGAGGATGCAAGATTTTTTTACTAAACGAAACATAGCGATAAAATTTTCTAGATAGATTCCTGTAACACAATGTTCCCACATAATCGAACGGTATTTATTTAACATGGTTAACATGCCATTTATAGTCTACTATGCAGACGTTCATTAAGATGCATAGAGATTTCACGCAGAAATAAATAAACCAAGCTAGTGAACTCGAAGAAAATGCATTTACCTCTTTAGCACTTTTAACGGCGCCTTAATTTTGTAATTTTGATCACGACGCAAAGTATAATGCTGCAGGAATGCGATTCTGTTTTCATGCGTATTGCAGTCATGCAATATCAACGTCAAATGGAACTACACGGATAGTAAAAATAAGAACGTCTGGTACGTGATACGTTCGACACTTACAAACACTAGCGTGTATAATCACATAAATTTTTCATAATTGAGTGCATTTTCCCAGAATATTTTCTGAAGATCTTGAACTGTTTTTAGTATGCTGGTTTCCTGTTTGATGGGATGCTACGTAAGAGCCAGGTAACACTGTAACTTATATATACGACCTCATCCACAATTAATATGGCCTAGAGGTGTTTATGTTAAATTAACAAGCTAACACGGGCTTATAGATTGCATGCATTAACTTAACGGTAAATATCAATCTATAAGCCCGTGTTAGCTTGTTAATTTAACATAAACACCTCTAGGCCATATTAATTGTGGGTGAGGTCGTAGATATAAGTCACAGGGTAAATATCAAGAGTAACTACTCATGCGAAAATTAACAAAAAAACTGCGGAAATGTACTAATTACGATTTATTACGCTTGTTTTTACTAAATTAACGAGAGAAATATTTGAAACAAAAGTTTTTACTTACTCAACTCGATGGCGATTACAAATCCTTCGCCACGATCAGTAAATGATGAATGTGTCCCCTTTTGTCGAGGTACGTGAGTCGACATATCTCCGCACACGTTGTACACGTAACGTATTCGCTCCTGTGTATCAATCAGCGAAGTTCGACTAATAATTATTATTCACGAGAGCTCCAAATTTAAAAAGAAGTCTACAAAGCACGCACTACATACACCACTAACATTACTTGAAACGTTTTCACAAGCAAGCGTGATTTGTACTGCACACCGTCAAGTTCTCCCTGAATACGCACAGCTGCCGCTGTGTTAGAAGCACGACAGGTTTTCTACAACTGAATTTGCTGCTTAAAGAACAGTTTCGTAACGCATTAGCGCTACTTTCGATAGTTACCGCTAGGAGCGCTTGTTACACGTAAACACGCATCATGGCGAAGACGTAGAACACGGGAGTCGGACTTAGAATTTGGACGAAAAACGGCAAATTTCAAAGTAAGTAAACTACAATTTTCTTTACGTACGGCTCATTTTCATCACTGTAGAAACATTTCCTATCAATAGATTTTAAGTCCTTACATGATCAGTATCTACTCTTGATATTTACCCGAAACACAATTTTGCCATACGTTTTTAAAAATATTGTACCGTTTAGTAGCATGATAATATTTTGCTTAATTTTGGCTTATTTTCATAACGAAATATGTGATACTTCAGGGGCAAAGATTAAAAATCCGTTTGGTGTATTGCAACAGAAAAGTTCAGATGAAAACAATGATATATTAGTGTTAAAAGTATAAGGATGAATTTCTGATATATGTATTAATTTGCGTTAAAGAAGCGAGGCATTAAGGGGCCTCCGTAGATAGCCTGCGTTCGTGCGTGTGTGTGTATGTGAGGCAGGAGTGGTAAGGTTGCTGTTGACAGACGTATGTAATGTATTATCGCCTCTCCGTGCAAGCCACTCAGCTGGTGTGCAGTGCTTCACTATTATCCTTCTTACTATGTGATTTTGAGCTGTGATCACATTATTGTATTTGTGGCCAGCGTAGTTGAATGTCTAAGCGCTTGTTTCTATAGTTATGTTCTCCGAATCCGATTGTTCATTTTACATATACGGCAGTCTAGAAAAGCCATTTTTGACCATTTAGAGGGGGCCGAAAGTGATGTTTCCAATTAACGGGCTGAATTTGTAAAACTACAGCGACGTAGTTCGAAGTTTGTGTTCTTTTCAGAACAGTCGTAACTCGCTGCAACGCATTTGAAGCATAGATAGGCAGGCCCCTTAAAGCTCGGCATTAGTAGCGTTATTTTATTTTTCGCTTTTGTAAAATTCTGAAGGAAAACATTAAACTTGCTACTAGGCTGTAGAGTGAATTGTATTTACCTTACGTTACAGTACAAATACCATAGTTGAATTTATAACGTTTATTTAGACTGCTGCTGTTCCAGCGAATCAAAGATAATAACAAATTGCTGCTCTGATCGCAGTCTAAAACACTTACTCGCTAAAAGTTCAACTGCAATGCTTGAACTATAGCACAAAGTAAATATAATTCACTCTGTAATGGCGAATTTCACACTTTCTTTCTCAGAATGTCATAAAAGCGAAAAATAAACAAATTTAATAATGCAGCTGATGCGGAGCCTGAAGGTGTTGGAAACGTATCACGAGTGAGGTTAACTCGCCTCTCGGTAAACTCCTTACTTATCTGCTCTCGAGTACCGGGTTACTTATGATAAACCACTATGACAAGGCGTGGTAGGTAAGTAAGCGCTGGATCTTACAATTGAGATTTACACTATTATGAAAGTTAATTCAGAAAATACTACAAAACGACAATCCTTTATAATCATACTTGCCAAATATAAGCAAATATTTACCCGGTTGATGCATTCGCTTGCGCCGCAATTAAGTGTACGAGATTTAGGCATCAGATGTTCTTCAGGTGAACGTTACTCGAGAAATATTTTTGCTCAGAAAGTTGGCAAAAACTACTGCCTGGGTTGCTGATTACTATTTTTGGAAATGAAAAATTTACAATTCTGAACTGATCCTTTTAGCGCAGGATTATACTACACACACTCTTACGAGATGGAATACAGTTTTAGGCAACTTTTTTAAATCCAACATTAATTCAAGTAACTTTGTCTTACAAATACATTTCACACGGTGTTAATTGGAATCGCCTCTTGTTAAGGATAAGGCCGAATTTTGCTGCTTTGAAAAGTTTCTAGCTTATGCCCAACGAGTGTACATAGTAAGTTAACTCGGTGGAGTTAAGTTAACTCGGTAAGTTTAGTCATGTGGTTAGATTGCCGGAACGCCAGTAAGGTTAGTTCTACTTCGGGTTAGATCCATGTTGAAAGTAGGGCAAAGGACAATATTGGGCCGCTTGTTACGTCCGTAAGACGTAAACTGACTAATCACATAGCGTGCGTGAATTTAAAGCTATTTCAAGTTGATAATTTAAAAGCCAAAATCGGTTTGTTTTTCAGTTCCAAATTAATTATATTACTTCATTTTCTTTGCCAAGCCTAATTAAAATTAAATTTTTATATGTTTTCGTGTTTTATTGCACTAATTAGCGTTGGCAGTGCAACTACTGGCAAAACTTTTTTCCTGTTCCAAACTCTACCATATGACAACACTGTTCCTTTCAAACCTGTAGAAGTAATAACCTTAACGCCTGTAATTCTGTCTTTTCAAGTTGGCGGGAATTAAAAATTACGCCTGTATATTCTATAAAATTGTGTTGAATAGCTTTTTAATGCGTCTACGGTGACAGACCTTTTGTAAGTTACTTATTTTCAGGCTATAGCTCATTTGATGTTAGTTTCGTGCTTCAGTTGATATTTTGAGCTTCGTGCGTACTGTTATTTATTTTGGAATTGTTAGACGATTTGCAGTATTTACATGTTTAGTCGAACAGCTGTTTACTTTTCTCGCGCAGAGTTAACCGTTAGATGATACATATAAGCCTCTCTCGTGACATATTGGACGCTTAAACGGGTTTCTTATTGAACGACTCAGCTTGAAATTCTGTCCTATTCAGGGTAGTATCGTGACGTCTACTAAAGGTTGGACAGAAAATGTGTTTTCTTACGAGAGCGTTTGGCACAGGGAAAAATGCTGCAGCTAGTTTCGCTGCTGTCGCTAAGGGATCAGAAACATACGAAACAGTAGTAAAATTAAACTGAAATAGACTTGGAAAAGACAGAAATAATTTAACTTATTTTTAAAGTGAAATTAAACGAATTTCGCGTTTTAAATTATCAACTTAATATAACACTAAAAATTCAGGATAGCTCCGTGATTGGTCCATTGTTACCCCTCGCCTTATCAAGCAGAAAACTTTAAACACTGATCTTTCTAATCTGTTGTGAAATTAACCTTACTTCTGATGCATTAAAAAGACAAATAATTCAGCGGAATACTTTTATTGGGTTAGACTTCTATTAAAGTGTTAAACTTAGCATGCAAATAATAATAATTAAATCATTGTTTAATAATAATGTTTATTTGTAAAGTTTTTAAAATATTTTGGGTAGTGTGGTAGCCCTGACCGGTCACGTTCTTTTGTTTTACTGATTTTCTGTTCACACCATCTAATTTCTGTGTCGTTTTAACTTTTTTATTCTAAATTTTGTATAATCTTTTTATATTTTACTAGTTGTCCCTTTGCGGCTTCGCCCGCGTGTACTATAGAAAAGAGTAACTAAATTTTAATAACGTATTGATTGATGGTGTTACTATATTCTCTGTATATCTTTATAACAACAAATACAAACGGCTTTATCCAGTCCACTACGCTGAGCGTACTTTAATTGCAGAACATCTTTGTTTTTAATTCATCTTTATTTCTCTACAAAATAGCTACCTGGCCGCGGCTTTGCCCGCGTGAAATTATGTAATACAAACAGTAACCCTGGATAAAATATGTGATGAAGGCATTTAACAGTTAGCGTACTCAATAACAGTGAACTATAAATTGTCTTAGCTCAGTGAAAAGAGCGCGCGCAATATGCTCGTATGATGTCATGTCATGTCCCATCGCAAAGACTTGCACAGGATACGAACCCGTAACCCCACCCCTCCCACACCACAAATTTTGTACAATACCCGAGTGAATACTTTAAAGGCAGGCCGTAATAATACTTTCGTATGTACGGGCTTCATTCCAAAGAGGTTTTGTTTATGGTGGGTTAGCAAAAAAAAAAAAAAAAAACCCCGCAACTCCACAGACTTAACTACAAATTATTCAAGACAGGCCATGAGTTATTTCGCGTGTACAGGCTATAGTCCTAAGAGGTTTAACTATAAGCAAGAAATAAAAAGGAAACAAATTTTGAACTATTTGAGGTGTTACGAAAGATTATTCTTAAACACGTTTTATTTTTTTATAGGCTTTCAAGGACGAATTTACAAAAATCGTTAAATTCCTTTTTAGGTATTTACTTATGTTTCATTATAAGACAAAAGCCACCTCGATATCTCTAACGGTTTAGATGATACAACTGATTAATCAAAAAACTGTTTTATTTTTTTACCGGCTTTCAAAACCGAATTTTGAAAAATCTTGAAATTACTTTTTAGGTATTTGCGTAAGCTTCATTTTAAAGAAAAATCACTTCGATATCTCAGGTGGTTTAAGAGGAAGAGAGGATTTACTGTAAACGAATTAAACGGCTTTTCACCTCCTTAATATAAAAAATTCGAAAAATCCTGAAATTTGTTTCTAGACATTTGTATTTGCGACCTAACGAAGTGAATAAGACGACGATAGCCCGTCGGGTTCGAAAAATATCAAAGATTTGCAAAAAATATATTTCACCCCGTTTCACCACCTTAATAGCCGAATTTCAAAATTTCCTTTCTTAGTGCGCGCCTACGCCACAAGGGGAAACTTCCCTTAAAATTTCACGTTTCTAGGTCCAGTGGTTTCGGCTGGGCGTTGATGATGAATGAATGAGTCAGTCAGTGAGTGGGGCACTTCCTTTTATATATAGAGATTTGGTGAACTGGGGAGAGTATTTACAACGAGTCGGCCTACTTTAAAAGAAGCATACTAATCTTTGTACATAATCGTACTAATTTTGTACTGCTATTTATCCGTCGCTTAGTTCGTTTAACAAAAGAGGCACGACTTTCGGTTATTAGCGTTATGTTTGTGTTCAAATTTGATTTAACGTTCCATGAGTCTGTGAAGGACGAGATGATTTCCACGATCTTTATGGGATTTGTATGACTTTTCCTAGATACAAGCCAAGCATTGTTACTGAGGTAGGATACTAGTTTTATCTAACATGTCCTGTATAGCAATTAACTGTCGTTGATTGGCATGTTTCATTTAATAACATCCATGGTTTACACGAAGTCCGTGTGAATGGAACATCTTATGTCGTAAGCCAAACCAACTGATACTGTTAACAATATTACAATAATATTAAGTATTACTAGTATAACATGTACTCATATTATAAAACTTGGCTTAGTAATTATAACAAAGCACAATTCCGTACCTCGGAGGCATACGACACTATGTCACAAAAACCATAATTATTCAGGAGAACAGTTTGAAGAGCGTGATTCACTGGTAAGTTTAGCTATTTAACACAAATAAAATGGTGTTTCTGACACAACACAGACTTTGTGTTGTATGCCACTAGAAAGTACTTAAAACGGTGGTAGTATTTATGGTGAAAAGTGAATTTCGAGAAAAAATGGACATAGTGTCTTATGCCTCCGAGGTACAGAATTTATCAAAATATAGCGGGTAAGGATACAGCATGTCTATCCACACCCTTTTCGAAACGTGCCGAATTTGACTTGTAATGTTTTAACTTACATTTTCACCGGAAACATTTTCAAATTATTTAAAAATTGATTTTAATTGCTTAAATCACCGCACTTTTTCTGTGATGAACCAAACAGCATCGGCGGTAGTATTTTCTCCTTAAATATTGCGCTATAATATTAATATATGCCACATAAGTTACATTTATCGAAGTTAAAGTAAATATAGACGCAAGAACTTTACTGAAACACAAAGTGGTTAAAATACAATTTATGTCATATGATTGTAGTTTTAGTAAGTTTATATTAGTTTCACCTCTTCAAGTAAAGCACATGCATAAAATTCGCCGCAATGATAAAAACAATTAATAATTATACGTTGGTATGTCTACAATTTAAGCTATGGGTGTGAAACGTATATGAACCAACTACTAAATCAGGAAGTGGAAGTTAAATTTGACGAGGTGAAATATAGTCAACATGCACGTTTCACTGCATGTGTTTATGTATATGTATGTGTATATATACACATGTGTTAACTTACAGCCAGTTGAGGTAACTTAATACTGCTACTCAAATTTAATTTATAACTAATGTTTGATGATTTATCCAACAGCTGGTTTTTTTTACGATGACTTTGCGTTGATAACCGTGAAGTATGTACCATGCTTCTACGCCTTGATTTTTTTTATGAAAGCAAATGGGTGGTAATATCAAAACAGCTTTTTTTTTTTTTTTTTTTTTCATATTTGTACACTCCGAGTACATTTTAAGGGCGTTGGACCCGTAAAATTTATTTTTTTTTATGTTTTGCAAAACACCGTTCAACTTTTGCACATCAGATAACACGTAATTTCCCAAAATAAAAAAATTAGGCCCCATAGTTTTTGCGGAATCACTCATCAAAGTCACGGAATGGCCATTACGATGCAGCTAAAATAAAAAAAAAAAATGTAATTAACTAATGAGTTCAAAATTACGAGAACTGAAAGTCAGTGTATCAGTGTATTTCATGACATGTTTGACAAAAGTTAGTTTTGAATATTTCAGTACTGGTCGAAAGTCAAAGTTATGCAAAAATTTACTCTTTTTCATCAATTTTAAAAAGTACAAAAATATATCGCTTTGTGTTTACAAAAGTGTCTTGAAGTTGTTAACATTATTAAGTTTCTGCAAGATAATTATTTTTTAATATTTTGGCTACACCGCAACTGCCATGTTGTGACTTTGATAGGTGATCATGCTAAAACTATGGGCCCCAATTTTTTTTTATTCGGGGAAATGACATGTTTTCTGATGTGTAAAAGTTGAACAGTGTTTGTCACAAATATAAAATTTTGAATTTTAACGGGTCCAACGTCCTTAAGTATGAAACACAACAATTTGCAAGTTTCTCAATATGGCATTGCTTTGTAAGAACATTTACGTATTATAGTTTTTTTATCGAGTTATCGATTAAACTAATTCATTGAAAGGTATTATCAGTGGATGACAGTGGCTTTGATGCTGTTGAGTTCCGCCAATCAAACAAGACAAATCAAATGCAATATCAGACTGCCCTACACCTTAAGGGGGATAATGCGCCAATGCAGTGAATTTTCACAATTTTCGACATAACATTTTCCCCTCGCTTATTACCGAAAATCAAGGTTGGACAACCCAGACACGATACTTTTGTACAACTTATTACCTTGCTACATAGCCAGTCTGTCTT
Organism: Medauroidea extradentata; assembly: GCA_003012365.1. Taxonomy (NCBI): domain Eukaryota; kingdom Metazoa; phylum Arthropoda; class Insecta; order Phasmatodea; family Phasmatidae; genus Medauroidea; species Medauroidea extradentata. The sequence continues at coordinate 51,199 of PNEQ01071594.1, forward strand.
CTTTTTGGAGCAGTGAGGGCAGGTAAGAAAATTACAACTTTTTTATCTGCCATTTGTGCTCCAAATATAAGAAAGTCTGTGACTATATAATAAAGTAAGATGGTTTAAAAAAAGTGTAATATGCGGATTACCTAGACTTTATTTTTTCTAATAAGTGTGGGAAACACATCTATGTCAAAAAATTGTGAAAATTGTCAGCTTTAGTGTGTCATTCCCTTTACACTCCGTTTTGAACTTCGCAACATAAACGACTTCCTACGATATGCACAGTGTTGTTTACTCCTGGTTCGAATGTGTTGGCAGCCCTGCATGACGACAGGATCTAAGTTGGTTGCAATAGTTTAGAGGAACGACTTTACCAGATTGTCATGTCAATGAATCCATTAAGAGCTAATCGAGATGTCAACAACTTTGGTATTTACTTCGTTTCTGTTTGATTTAGATTATAAAAATAAAACACTTCTTCAGTTAAACACTTAGGGCTAGGCCTTTTTTTCGTAGTAACTTGTTTTTAAGCATCAGACTTAGTGAAATATTTACTTACCAGAGAAACGTTCTTACTTTTTCGTAAATTAGTTGGTGCGTTTTGTTGTGAGTCCTTTACGAAATGCGATTCCCAAAGTGAACATTTATGAAAGCTTATTTTATTTTTTCAGTTCAGAGGTTTATCTTTCCGTTACATATTACACGTAGTAATGGATAGTTTCTTTTCTTTCTCAAGAGTATTTTAAAAGATTCCTTCTATTGTGGACCTGGTATGTAGGTTGGATGTTTCTTGTCTTTCAAAGTACAAGCGCTGCTTTAATGTTTCGAAGTGAATTTTACTGTGTGGCTTACTGGCAGAGTAGACACTTCTGCCTTAAAAGTAGGCGTTGTACATATTTCATCGCTAAAAGCAAAATCTATAACTGCAGGTTTCTTGAAGCCAATTTGCGAAAACTAAACAATAGCAATCCTAGACAATATTTCTAGCCAACGTTTTAAACAAAATGGTTTCCAGTGTTACGAACTTCTGAGGCACAATCTCTGACGCCGGAACCTCGTGCATTTAGTGATCGCGCGTAATGAATTAGTAATTTTGGATAAATATTTACTCATAAAGTGGGCAAATACTGTTATCTAAGGTTGTCGTTGAGTATTTGATCCATATTGGCTTCGAAAAAATACGTAGAAATCAATTGATGTTTTTAGCGTTTATTTATCTACCATGCACTCTTAACTATGCTATCTTAAATCAACCTTAGTAACTTTGAATTCAATACACGGAATAATTACAATACATTTAATTTGACCAAGTGATCACTAAGATAAGCAGATGAACTAATTGGTAACAAGGGCTTGGTCGAACGCGAAGAAGCTAGTGTAACCCCGGAAGTAGAATGGTGATATTCTCTCGACCCACTCAGCGTCACGGGAGGGTGAATAATGTTGGAAGTAAAACTACAGATTATTTTCCTAGCGCAAGTCTTTGACGTCTCGCGCGCTAATACAGCCTTACTTATGAACTGCTGGCCTTCATACTGGCCTGGCGCCAAGCACGCGATCACAGGCGGCGGCAGTGCCAAGATATTCTGGCCGGCCTACAGCGTACCAAACTGTCGCCAGCCCAAGTATTACCTCCTGGGTCACTATCCTGCACCTTTCTCGGCTTACAATCGCAGCATGTCTGCTTCATCACGTGTTTCCTTATGGCAATAACTCAGCCTGCACCGGAGATTAATTAAATAATGATTAACTGTGTGATTAGAAATGATGGTTTATCGCACGTTCAGCTTACTATAGGTGGTTCGGTATAAAGTGAGCACTCAAACAAGCCCTGTTAAATTTCTATTTTCAGCCAATTAGTATCCTTCCGCGCGTAACGGCTGACGACGTGACGTGTCTAACCTCTTTGGGCGCGTCACTTGATGGTTGCGCGCGTAAGATATATTGTGCAGTCATTATTAATCCATACAGTTTAATAAAAAATGTTTATTAATTAAAGACAATATAATTTTGTCGATTTCGGTTGATTTTGTTTCTGTATTGTTGGATTTAAATGGAAAACACACGGGACTATATTTCTTGATCTCGTTACCAACCATACAAGCAGAAAGGCAACTATGGTTTGTGTAGAGTTGTATGCAGTAACGGCTAGTGACATTTTTCAAAGGTTAAATTTTTAGTGCTCACTTTATCCCGAATGACCTATAGAAGAGAAGTGGTTTTACCTTATACTTGGAGATATTATCCTATTTGACTCGGCCAGTAACAATCCCGCTATTGTAAGTTATTAGTCTGCAGACAGCTGCGTTTTATCAGACGTATATCACCCCACCATACATGTTGCAAGAAACTACGATGTTTTCAAGGTTATGCTGGCACAAAACACTTCCTCCATGTACCGTCATCTCTAGCCACGAGCCATCATTTCTACTGTTTTCACGAGAGCCTAGTTATTTTTTAATCCTAAGCGAGAGTAGAATTGGAAAACTGTTGCAGTTTTTTTTTAAATTGTTAATCTAATTTTTGTAGACAAAAATAGTATAGATATGGCTAATTAGTTCATTAACAAGAATTCTCATATTTGCATATTTAGCTGATATAACTATTTATTTCGTCTTTAACACATTAATTTACATAGTCTACATTGTTTACAACGAAACTGCGCACCTGTTTATCGCCCAATCATACATGTTGAGATAAAATACAGTGGTTTCAAGGATATGTTGGTACAAATAATTTTCGTGATATACCATTATCTCTAGATATCAGTGTAGAAGTTTTACTTAAGAACTAGCCACTATAAACATTTTTGTTTAGGCCATGATCTTTCATTTATTTCAAACAATTGCAAATAACTAGAATATTTTTTTTATAAAAGGCTTTGGAAAATTCAAGACTGTGTACAATCATACAATATAACCTACAATTTTGCCAGAGCGTTTTTTAAAATAATGTACCGTTTGCTGGCAGAAAATTATTTTGCTTCGTTTTGGCATATTTTGACAACAAAATACGTAATATTTCAAGGGAAAAAACTCTAAAAATCCGTTTGGTGTATTGCAACAGAAAAATTCGTATACAAACGATGGCACATAAGAGTTAAAACTGCCAGAACGAATTTTCGATATGTGTGTTAATTTGCATTGAAAAAAAATTTCGAAACCACTGCAAGACTAAAGAGCGACGCCTTAGAAGGGATTTATCAGTTCAAATCACGGCCGATAATATCGCTACTTATCCCATCACTGATTGGATACGATAATTGAGAACATTCTAAAATCACTTCCTTTGCCAAAACAAAATGTTTGTTGCTGCAAAGAAAACTGTTGTTTAAATATGAACCACTACGAAATAACTTCGCCGCAAAGATAATTTTTATTTAAAATGTAGTGTAACGGTAACAAAAATTCTGTTACTATTAAGCTAGTTTGTTAGAAACCTTTAGGGTGAAGTTGGTTGTGTATTATCAACACAAATTCTATGTTGAAAAAATCATTTACTTTGCTGCAATAAAATTGACGTTACATTCAAAGAAAACTGTGTATAAAGCAAATATGTAGCAACACCCAACGTAAGTTTTTCAATTTGTTTATTTACTGCAAGGCAACATTTCGTAAAAGTAGTGTAGTATAGTTCCTTCTATTGCAGGAGCCTTGGAGCCGGATCACCGGATCTGTTCAGCATGTGTCTCGTAATTAAATGTGTACGGTCTACCCACCATCTTGTTTAATGTCCGTTGTCTTGATACCTAGCTACCCTCATTGGCTCCACCTTCTATCTTGTTTTTTTTATATTTTTTTTTATTTTTTAATTAGTT
>PNEQ01071595.1:0-14266 GCA_003012365.1 Medauroidea extradentata
TTTAAGGATTTTTCGAAGTTCAACTTTTAAGGGGCTGAAAATACGTTAAATGTGTTTCCAATCAACTATTGATATCTATCGAACCCTTCGGGATAGAGAGTTGATATTCACTTCAAAATATTGCTTACGTAAATACCCAAAAAGTAGTTTTAGGTTTTTTTGAAATTCGACCCCCAGACAGTAAAAAGGGGCAAAATGTAATTTTAATGAATCGTCTTTATCTTTGAAACACAATTGGCTATCGTCGTGATTTTAACTTTCATTGATTACTTTTACAAATGTCTATGGCAGGACTCAAAATCGTTTCGAAATCCTTTATTTAAAGGGGTGAAAATACGTGAAATGTGTTATCGATTATCCTTCCATATCTATCGAATCAAACGAGATATCGAAGTACTCTTTGCTGTAAATTGGTGCTTTTGTAAGAATCTTAAGTACCATTTAAAATATATTTTCCGAATTCGGCCCTAAACTGGTTAAAAATGGGGTAATATGAGTTTTCGACTCACATTCGATGTATATCGATCCCATCGTTTTTTATATAGAGACGTGATTTTTGTTTAGGATTGATGCTTACTCAAATACCTAAAAAAGTAATTTCAGGAATTTTCGAAATTCGCCACCTAAGGACGTGAAAAGGGGTAAAAAGTGGTGAAATACGTTTTCAATTAATCGTCAATATATCTTGAACCCAGCAGGCTAATGTTGTGTTTTTTACGTCCACGAGATACCAATAAAGTATTCTAAAACGTGATTCAAGGGTTTTTCGAAATTTACTCTCTTAAGTGGTGAAAAGACCTTGAACATGTTTTAGATAAATCCTCGATATCTATCGAACCCGTCGAGATATACAATTAATTTTTGCTTCAGGATGATTATTACAGAAATTAAAGCAAAACAGTTTTCAGATTTTTTCGAAATTCGATTTCTCAATACTGTGCAGGGGTGATATGTTTTTTTTTTTTTTTTTTTTTTTTTTTTTTTTTTTTTTTTTTTTTTTTTTTTAGTGAATGATCGATTTTAATTCAACTGAACGGGCTAGCGATGTGATTAACACTTCAGTTGGATACTTATACAAATGTCTAAGGTGTAATTTTAAAATATTTCGAAATTCGACACCCAAAAGGGTGAAAAAGCACAAAATTTGTTTTCCATCAACCCACGATATCTATCTAACCAGTAGCGATATTGAGGTGGTGTTCGCGTCAGAGTGATGCTTACGTAAATATTTTAAAAAAAAATATGTATGTATTTTTTTTATTTGTAAGAAACGTAATTATTAAGAATAAAACTTAGTTGGTCAATAATAAAGGCAGACGATCCGATAAGCAGGAACGAGCAGCGAGAAACAACTTATACAGGAGTTTCACTACAGTAACCTATCGAGACGTGGTGTTGTACAACCTCTATAAGCCCAGGACACAGATATATATATATAGGCCTATATATTTTTTTTTCAATAAATTTTATTTTCATGAGTTATTTCGACGTTACGTGACGCAGTTGTTTGTCACTCAGGTCTAAATTCCGGGAGGTTCTGAGCTCGAATTCCGTTAAAAGCTGCGTGCAAACGTTCAATTCTGACACACAAAAACTACAAGGCAGATCGAATTAGTGCAATTTACACGTAGTCTTTAAAAGGGGTAAAATTGCAGTTCGCTTTCCACTTAGGTTCCTCTACAATATCAGCTGACATATCGTCGGTATACTGGCAAAAGTGATTAAGTCATAAATGCTATTTCGTTTAAAAACAGTAATAAATTGTAGATATTAACAAACATGTGGTATGTTACTACACTGTGACACAACAGTACGAAACGACGAATAGACTTTAAACTTGGGCAATTGTTCGTGAACAACATATACATATTCCTAGCATTTTTATAATTTTATCTCATTTTACATTGTCACTTTTGGCAGTAAACCGACGATATATCATCTCACTAATCTCAGGTTTGGGGCACCAAATACGTTTCCGCGAAACCTTTACTCTCTGAAACTTTGTAATGTCAATAAAGTTAAAGTGAATATTCTGACAATATATAATTGAGGGCACCGTCACCAATGGTTGTGCACAGGGTAAACAGATGTTTCTCATTCGATTGACCTCTTACCTTAGATGTCTATAACTACCATAGAACGTCAAATTGGCAGTTTTATAAATAAGACCCAGGCGAAGTCGCTGTTAGTGGCAGGGACAAACTTAAGACTGCTTTTCGCATGGACAGCTATAGCTACTTATCCTGCTGCAGAATTAGTTCAACTAGCCGCTTGGACATTCTAACACTTGATGACTGAAGTACCAATCTTGTGTACAAAGAGGTTTTTCAATTAAAGTAAATATTATCAGTTACCAATAATACTCGCGAGCAAAGCCGCGGGGGACTGCTATTAAACTTATAAACATCATAGCTCTCAGAATTATACACCCAAAATATTACCAATTTTGTTATGAAAATAAGCCAAATAAAGTTTTTTTTGCGAGCAAACGGGGTGCATTATTTTGCAAAACGTTTACATAGAAGTATGCATCTCATGACTGAGCTTAGTCTTGATTTTTTAAAAAGCATTCCGATAAAATAAGTTTTGAGTTTGCACCGATGTGAAAAAATTACCAATGACGGCCGTAAAGGTAACATACGCATGTAACTAACTGTAGCAGTGCATGGCGATTCCATGTTGCTAAGAAAAAGTATTTTAGTGAATAAATCACAATTAACGGCAAACAAAGACGTAATATCAGTATTAGTATATTCAGTTCTATTATACAGCTTATATTGGTGTTACTACCGTGTGTGTGTTTATATATGTATCTGTGGACTCATGTCACACTGAGTTCGTGTATGGCGTTAAAACTGTTAGTTTTTTTTAAACCGTTAATGTTATTGTAATTATTTAACTGCGAAGATAAATAATTATTATATAAATATTGATTTTTTTATGATATTCCGGTTGACTCAATGAGGAAAATAGCGAACTTGGAGTCCCTACATTATTTACTTAAAAGAACAAAAAGGGAACAAGTAATTAAATATATTTTCATTTCAGAAATGCTGGAAAAAATTACCAAAAATGTATAATAATTTTCTTCTTGTAGTATGGATCTATTTAAATTGTTCTGAGTTGATTTCATTTTCATATTTATTGGCAAAGGTAGGTTATAATTATCAAGTTTATATAATTTCTTCATTGTGGTTTTCCAGGTCACATTCATTGTACGTAATACATGGTAAGAGTGTTAGCTTGGCCTCTATCATCACATGTTCAAAAATATCTTCTGTACTTATTGATATTCTTAACATTTGCTGCGCTTATATGATTTTAATTAAATAAAGAGAAATTATTACGTTTTTAAAATGTAATGCTATATTAAATGTTGTGTGTGCGTATACGCATACGCACCTATATATACACATACATTACGTACATTACATACATTACATACATACATTACATACATACATTGCATACATACATTACATACATACCTACATACATACACATTCATAGATATATACATACATACACATTCATACGCACATACAAACATACATACACACATATACATACATACACATTCTTACAAACATACATACGTACACATTCCTAGAACAGGTGTAATGTGCGTAATTCTAGGTAAGGAAGTTAACTAGGTCGATATAACTAAAGTTTTCACATACTTTATTTTTCACTATTTGAGAAAGTAATAAAGACAAATCCAGCATCGCGGGACGACCCACACTCAACAAGAAAAAATAAGTACTAAGGCCCACTTTTTTTTCCAGTAACATACCAGTCTCCAGAAGAGAATTGTTACAACGTTACAGTCCAAAATGAACGGGATAGAGGACTTGATAAATAGAATAAATGAAGTAAACAATATTTCCTAATTAATACAAAATTTATCTAAATCTTTACCAGCATCTTATGTGCCAACAGTTCAGAATTATAAAACGTAATTATTACAATTAATATTTTCACATAATTCTTTTATTACCTATTATTCCTATACTACATAAACACTAAGTTAATATCTATCTTTCTCACAAAAAAGTCCTTAGTTATTCCGGCCATGTAATATGTAGAATGTATTGTTCTAGTAGGCTAGATTGTTATAAGAGAAATTAATATTTCTCTAGTTCAGTGAGACTGAATGTGCATGTCCATGAATTTTCAAGATCCGACCATTTGTCTTTTAGTTGTTAATCACAGAAACTGCAGACAATGAAGAAACGGACAAGGCTTGAGTATGCACAGGGCAGTGGAGTCTAACATGCGGGTTGTTGAACTTGCGAAAGTTTCCTTTTCCTACTTATCTTTCCTGCAATTCTAAACGGATCACCCAACCGCCAGACGCAACTGCACTAGCTGCAGCAATGAATAGTCTTCGTCGCTGCACTGCCGCCACTTGCTGAACACTGCATTGCTTTTTGCCACAGTTGCCTCGATGGCTTATTGCCAGTAGCCGACACCTCAGTTGTTGAAGTCGCTTGCCGTCACTTCCGCCGCGCAGGCTAAGCGCCACACAATCACTGCTCGCATGACCTTGGCCACGGTTTATGAAAGTAAGGTCTTGACACGGAGGAAGATACTGTGAAAACTTTTTTGTCGCAGCGCTAGTAGCCTTTTAGTGGACGATTAAACTTGTTTTGTCTTTGGCTTAGCAAGTTTTCACAGCTTAAGATGTGTATTCGTTATCGGAACAAATATTTGTATTATTAAAAAAATGCAAATCCTGAGAATGTATATGCAATTTATATTGGAACACATTTTCAACCACAGAATGTAGTTTTCCAGTGCAGAAATTTATAGCAATTCCACTACCGTGGCTTCGTCGAACTCTCGTAACCGGCCGCGGCACCATACAATTCAGTCTCCCAGCTTAGCGATGAGACAAGTCGATCCGAAATTTCCCAGTCGTTATGAATCCTACCAAAACGTTCCTGAAAACCCCTGGGTACACACTCTCAAAGGACGTCTTACAGTTGTCCAAGTGTCAAAAAGTCTGACATTTAAGGGTTTTTCGTTTTCTTGTGACTTCACATCAATATACAATTAGACAATTCACATATCCATCTTTTAAATAATAATGTTAGACAATTTTTAACACAATACATAACATTTAAACATTAAATATTAACTATGCAATATAAATTTCATAAATTTAGTTAATCATGCAGGTATACATTGGCTCTAGTATTTCTTAAAGACAAGAACGTTCTTTGGCATAGGACAATTATTCCGTCTTTAACCACTGTTAATGGCTATTTCTGTTTTGGATTTTAAGGAAAATTTAAAACATGACGACACGCAAACCCTTCACTGAATTTCTGTTAATCTTATTTATTGTGTACTGCTGTCTACAGCTTTCACTCTAAGTTGTGGGCTAAGATAGCAGTTTTCCGCTATTTTAAAATTTGCGTTGTCAAATTTAAAGATGCATACCACCAAGCACTTAAAATGTGTTGCAGTCTGTTTGTAAATACGTTTTATTTACAAAACTAGTCCACATATACCCATTGTACCAGTGTACGATAGTAAAATAGACTTCAAACGATGACGGGAGGGTAGCTTCAAAGCATCACGTCACTTATATAAATCATTTATGAGCCCTTCAAAATTACTAAAAACAGCTTTTCCGACCTGTTATAATTAAAAAAAAACTGCTCACGGGTTTCGTGTGAAACTACTCAAGAAACCTGCAACGGACTTTGCTTAAAACATTTCACCAATAAAAAGACAGGGTCACCACTAAAAGTGTCAGTCAGGGGAGTGATGTACGATACCACTGCACGCCGTTTACAGTGTCTTGCGGTAGAGGTGATACCGCACCAGATGAACCGGTCAACATCGCCCTTGACGCCGTGCCTCACTCACACAAACACACGGCCAGTAGGTCGCAAGAAAGGAAGCTTTATAAATCAAAAGAGAATTTGAAAAGGATATAAAAGAGAGTAGCGTTCTTTAAATGCTATTCTTAAGAGTGGTCTGCGCTGGAAAAGTCGTTATTTTATAATTGTACTAAATAAACACTGTCCAACTCTTATCCATTACATTAATAGTAATTACTCACGAATAAATTAGGTTTCTGTTCAATAGTTTTCGTACAAGCGCGTGCCAAAGTAGTCATTTGACAGTTTCCGTTACTTACCGAAAGTAAAAACTATTCAATATATACGAATGAAATAATTTTTAATGAAAGCAAATACATTAAGATACAGAATGAAACTTTTTTTTTTTTAGTACAGGCAAAAATTTAGAAACAATCAAGAATTTAATTTTGTACGTGAAAATTGTCATTCTTAACTTAATACATTTACTTTCGGTCTAAGTTATTTCACTTGTATCATTTGAATAGTTTTTGCTTTGGGTAAGTAGCGAAGGTGTCCTATTCGCTACTTTGACATTCGCTTCTACAAGAACTATGAAAACGAATAATATGTTATTTGTGAAACTTTAATATTAATGTAATGTGTAAAAGATGAACAATGTTTGGTACGATTATAAAATTTACAAATTTTTCGGTGCAGAGCACCCTTAGGAAGACATTTACTTTCGTTGAGAAGTTTTCGAATAGACTTGTGTCGTCCGAAGCAAGATACACATCTCGGAGGCTTCGATAGGCGGTCACCTTAAACAATATGCTCACTTTATCCGCAAACAGACTGGAGTCCGACTGACTCTTGCCGCAAGAAATCAAGGTAGCTGACGTGGCTCGACAAACTCGCCATGAGCCGGGGAAGTCGAGGGCTGACAGGCTTCGCGCGACTTCGGGCCGCCCGCGCGTCACCCAAGTGCCTGGGAAGTTGTCTGGAACAATGGCGACTCGGTTAGTGAGCAAGTCTGTTATTACATTCCTTTGGCGTCGTACGGGGAAAAGGGACCCTGTTGTATGAGCAAGAGGGGTGAAGGGGTGTCGTTTGTCTCTGCTCCCCCTTCTCCTCCAGCTTCTACAATCGAGACAGCGAGGTCCCGCTTCTGAAGCCCTCGCCCGTCGACGCAAACATTTCGGAAATTTGGCCTTCCCTTTTCTCCAGAGTAATTAATATAGCCGAGGCACAACAGCGACTGTGAAGGCTGAGATGGTTGGTTGAGCGGTGGTGGAGGGAGGGAGGGGCAGCGTGGAAAGACGAGAAGCGAGACAATGCAAAAGGAACGGGGAAAGGGGTTTTTGGAGAAATTCATAACGAGTAATTTGTGCCCTGCACTTGACTGATTTCGAATGCGAAAATTTCTTGGGCGACGCGAAGTAGAATGGCTTTGTGTGCGTGTGTTTTGAGGAGGAGTGCCGTGCAATGCAGAGAGAGCGAGAGAGAAGGGGGGGGGGGGAGAAAAATGGGAGTTGTTCTGTTGTGGGGGTGGCTTTGTCGTCGACTTGTTTCCCCGCTGGAGCTGCAAGGAGAAGGAGGCTGGAAGTGTTTTCCCTTGTTTTCTAAGCGCGCATGCGCACAAGCACACCCACGCATCTACCGGGGAGACCTCTTTAATCACGAGGGGACAAAATGGTTGTCTTGACAATACGCGAATAGGGAGGATGGGCGTGGGTGAGGGGTGGAGAACAAGAGGGGGCTGGCACTGCTGAAAGGAAGAAGGTGCTAAGTATGGCCTGGTTATTCCGATCAAATGGAGCTGTGTGGTTAGCACAGATGTGTTTATATCCCAGATCTGAGAACTATATTTAGAGAATGGTCTATCGCGAGAAAACTTGACTGTTTGTTGGGTTTCAACGCACGTTCAGCTTATGAAAAGATGACTGGCTTTCGCTTGTACGCGGAGGTGTTACCCTATTTGACTAAGCCAATAAGAATCCCGCTATTGTAATATTTGATGCCTATTATTGGTCTGAAGGCAGTTATGTTGTGCCAGACATACATCACCCAATCATGCATGTTGCAAGAAACTACGTTGTTTTCAAGGACATGTTGGCCCAAAAAATTTTCGCGATATACCATCATTAGAGATATGCAAAATTCGCGTTATCATTTGGTAGCAGACTAAACTTCACTTTCCTATACATAACAGATCATAATCTGCGATTCAATTGGCCACGAACTTTTACGTATTGTCATTTACGTGTGTTACACCTTTACAGAGATTGGCCTCTCTACCGTGTAAGCATTCCCCGCGGCAAGCCACGACAATATCGGCCAGCGGGAAACGTCGATCGAGCCTATAGTCACTTGGAGTATAGTCAGCTGTCAGAAAATAACGCGAATTTTGCATGTATCTAACCATCATTTCTAACTATATTCTATCCTGTTTATGTCCTTAAGGAGCATCCCCATATAGGCCTAAATTAAACCTGAGCAAGCGGCTGTCGGACGTACACTTGGAGGGACAGCTGGGCATGTTATTGTAGGGTGAAAACCAAGGTGGCATTGACATGAGTGGAGTATCTGTGAGTGTAGAAGAGAAAAAGTGACAAATACGAAAACACGTTTCGCTTTTAGTCGGTTTTCTCACAGAAAAATACAATACTAAAGGGCATTAATACAGATATGTATTAAAAAAGGATGCACACAGATTTCCATAAGTTAATTATTTGATTATCAGAAGAATATCAATTATAAAGACATTCAGCTATATTGCAATATTTCGCTGAAGTGCCAATTTCTTTTTATATAGGCTACATATCGATGTTCCAGTCTCAAAACTTCGACTCTAGTAACTACGATTCAACTTTTTTATTTGATTTGCTTCAAAAAGTTTTAGAATATACAAATCATATTGAAATCGTTCTAATGTATTAACTAGGGAGGCCCCTTAAGGGTGTTCAAGTGCGATAAAGTAATAATTTTGTATTTATATGAAATAGTGTTACTTTTGTAGATGATACTTGTGAGCACAATTTCCTCTTACGAAACAATTTTAGGTTGCATAGTTTTCTCATAACGGTGCGTCAAAATAAAAATTTCCATGTTCTGCTGCCATGCAAATAGTGAAAACCAGTTGACATATATACGTGAAACAATTCACAGTGAAATAAAATACTATGGGCTATGTAATAAAACTTTTGAAAAATTCCCGCGAACTGTTTTTGTATTTAAAAAAAAAAATTGCTGAATTCACAACTTTTTTCCGTACTTTTGCGATTGTTTTTAATTCAAAATATTACGTTGTGGTTTTTTAATGTTTTATTGCTTAGTTCATGGGTATAGGTACGATCATTTCGCGTATTGATTGTAGGTCAGGTCGAATGCCAATAACGTATACTTCACTCCTCCTGTGATTAGATGAGAGCGGTTTTAACACACATTTAACGACTGCAAACCAGTTATAAATAAGGAAACAAGTCGTAGGGATATCACGTGCTACACGTTTGTACTGTTAGAAGCCAATGGCTATTCTGCTTCAGCTGGTACACGTATAGGACTGAGAAGTCTAGGCTGTCGCCAGATGAATACGTGAAATACTCGTGCCTCTCCTCATTGGACGTAAGTTCTCAGAGAATTATTTAGTAAGGGCGCGGTCTACTGCAATTTTTATCACCATTTTTTTATATTTTTTATCCGTACCAGATTTTTTTTTCTTATTATAATATGACCAAATTTGGCTTTTATGAAATGTTTTTATCTCTCATAGTTTACGCGTAATGTCTTGTTAAAGTCATATTTTTGCATGTTTCCGTTTTAAGGACTACACTAAAACCAACTGATATACGAAACTTTAAAAAAAAAAAAAAAATCACAGTGGATAAAAACATTACAGGCAACAATGTTATGCTCAGAAAAATAAAGAATAAAAATTATTCGTATAAAAAAAATTTTTAATTTTTTAAATGTTTATTTTCAGCCAATATGGAGTAGACCATTTTTAACTAAACTTCCAGACATATATTTAATAGATGATCTCATTTAGACGTGAAAAATTAACAATGCTAAAAATACTAGAAACTAAAGAGCATGACCTTAAATTCCCATAGAAAAACGGATCGGCAGAAATCTTGCACGTTAGTTCAGCGCTTGACTCATAATGGCTATATGAAGCAATTAATGCTCTCTTCAAGGTCGCCCTTATAGCTCCGTCGCTTATGAATCTCTAACGTAGATGGCTCCGGGACGTAGAGCTGTATCGTTCGAGCTACGAACTAACATCAGATGTAGCGACTGTTGCGAAGCCTAGTGGCGGACCAAACACAATGTTCGATTACCAGACAGAAACATGTGTAGAACAAATTCCAGAACTTCACGACTCTTGCTGTACCTATATAGACGGAACGGGATAAAGTGAGCGCTCAAAAAAGCCCAGCTATGTTTCTATTTTCAGCCAATTCGTATCTTTCCGCTCGTAACGGCTAACTACGGGACATACCTAACCTCTCTGGACACGTCACTTAATGTTTGCGCGTGTCATATAAATTGTACAGTCGGTAGAAACCTAAATAGTCTTATAAAAAGTTTATTAATTATATAACATAAATGTATGTCGATTTCGGTTGATTTTGTTACAGTATTGTCGAGTTTAAATAGGAAAATACACGCAACTATACTGGGTAATTTCGCGGCTAACCATACAAACAATAAGAAGGCAGCTAAATATAATATTGAATTATATACAGTAATGGCTAGTGATATTGTTCAAAGGATAAATTTTTAAAGCTCACTTTATCCCGAACGACCTTAAGTAACTCATCGGTACATTGCGCTATTTCCTGGCTTGCTAATTTCGAGGTCAGCGAACTAAAGTCACCTGAAAACGAGAAGGTAGAGATTTTGGTCAGCGCCTCAGCGCTGGTCAGGGGTGACATGAGGTTATGGAGCTGCGCCGGAATTAGTGGGCGGCGGAAATGGGAGATCCCCGAGAAACCCCAACGGGAATCGAACTCGGATCGCCTTGGTGGGAGGTGAATGGTCTGACTATTCGGCAACTGCGGTCCCCTGCAAATTCTTTGTTAAGGCGGCCACCTACCTCACGCTTCAAATGCGTTACAGTGTGTTCGTAAACAGGTTTCTTCTACAAAACAATTCCACGTGTGTCCATTGTGCCAACGTACGAAAAGAAAACACACTTCAGCCAAGGTCGGGACCTTATTTTTAAGACACTTCGCTCATTAAAAACGTTGTTTTTAAGCCTCCTCCCCCCCAACCCAAACCAACATGGCAAAAAAAAACTGCCTTTTCAGACTGCCGTACTTAAAAATGTAGGCTACTTACAGATTGAAATGCCTATTGAACCTTGCTACAATAAAAGGATATGGTAACCGCTTAAGGACGCAGTCAACTCAGTTTTCAACGTATTTTTTTTTTTATTTTTATATTTGTACCAGATATTTTTTACTTATTTTATACATTAATTGTGATTAAATTTTCCCCTTAGGAAATTTTTGTATCTCTCGTAATTTTTGCGTAATGAGTCGTAAACGTCAAAATTTGGACTTTAATGGTTTTAAGTACGCCAGTAAAACCAACTGACATACCTAACTGAAAAAATTCACACTATACAACATTGTTGTAGGCTGTGATTTGAATTTTATAAAGACAATATATATTTCTGAAAAAAAAAAAAAGTTGATATTTTTTTAAGTTTTCATTTTGAAATTGAACATTTTTTTAAATACAAAAGTATTTTTTTTTTGTTTTTATATATGTCTAATAATAGGCTACAACATTGTTATACACTGTAAATTTTGTCGGTGTGGTATGTCAGTTGGTTTTAGTGGCGTACTTAAAACCGTAAAGTGTAAATTTTGACGTTTACGACTCATTACGCAAAAACTATGAGAGATACAAAAGTTTCATAGCAGGAAAATTTAATCACAATTTATGTGTTAAATAAGAAAAAAAATATCTGATACAAATATATAAATAAATAAAGACGTTTAAAACTGAGGTGAACCGCGCCCTTAATGTCGCATAGTTAAAAACGGTTCTGCGTGAATCTTGCACGTATTTCAGAGCTTGACTCGTTGAGGCGATGCGGCATTTGATGCGCGTTTCAAGGTCGCCCTTATTTCTACTTCATTTCTGAGTCTCTGACGCGCAGGTAGGCGGCGCCCTTAATCGCGTACACGTGGCAAAATTGCATTATTATATGTTTGTGTGACGTAGTGTTAGTTTTATAGACGTTACTTCCGTCTACATTATCCACTTGTGAAAATTTTTTTTGCTCTTATAGTATTCCCATAGCGACAGATCAAAGTTGAAATTTGCAAGTTACGGGAACATGTAATAACAAAAACCAACTGACTTACTCTATATACATAATTTGCACTTAAGTTAGACAGCATAGGCAATATGCTAAAAGATTTAAAACCACACAAACAAGCCCCTTTCTATTTTTAAACATGGTCATACATATAGAAAATTATAGTTATTTTTGATTTTTTTTTTTTAAATGCACGGGAATTACATTGTGTGATTTTAATTATTTTAGCACAGGACCAATACTATCTAATCTCAGCGTAAATTATTTCATTCGCGTAATTCAGTTAGGTTATTTTGTTAGCATGTTTCCGTAACTTGACAATTTTAAATTTGACCTGCCACTATGGGAAGACCATGAACGCTAAAAATGTTTCACAAGTGGAAAATGTAGTCAAAAGTTATGTCTATTAAAACCAACACTTCGTCGTACAAATATATAATTACTAGCCGACCGGCTGCGGCGTTGCCCACGTGAAATTATGTAATGTAAACAGTAACTGTGGATAAAATATGTGATGAAGTCATTTAACAGCTAGCGTACTCTATAACAGTGAGCTATAATTAACTGTCTTAGCTCAGTGTAAAGAGCGCACGCAATATGCTGGTATGATGTCATAGTAATTCCCATCGCAGTCTTGCTCGGGATACGAATCCGTAACCCCCCATCCTTCCACACCACAAACTTCATACACTACCTGAGTGAATGTTAAAGGCATGCCGTGATAATTCTTTCGTATGAGTCCAAAGAGGTTTTATTTATGAGTAGGTTGGCAAAAAAAAAATACTGTTGAATTATTTCTCCGTGATCATTCTCTTTTTTCGGGAGACTGTAACATTTTACTGCTTTTCACCGACTTAATTTTCAAATTTCATAAAAATCTGAATTTGATTTGTAGACATTTACATAAGCTTCATTATTATGAAAAAAAATCATCTCGATATCTCAACGGGTGTAAACGGTACAGATGATTATTTGAAATCACATTTTAATTTTTTAACAGCTTTCAAGGACGAATTTCAAAAAATCCTGAAACTACTTTTTTTATATTTACGTAAGATTTATTTTAAAGCAAAAACCATTTCAATATTTCCACTGGTTTAGGAGATAAGAGGGATTAATAAAAAAAACACGTTATATTTTTTTATGAGCTTTCAAGGAATAATTTCCAAAAATTATAAAAACGCTTTTTAGATATTTACTTAAACATCATTTTTAAAAAAAATTCACCTTACTATCTGAAATTGTTTAGGAGAAATCACGGATTAATGAAAAACACATTTTACGGCTTTTCACTCCCTTAATTTTCGAATTTCGTAAAATCGAAAAATTTACGAATGTGCATTTCTTTGGGCAATATTATGAAGTCAAAATATTTATGTAAGCATTCCCGGCTAATGAGATATCATGGATTCTTTTAAAACACATTTCACCACTTTTCACCTCCTTAATTATCGAATTTCGAAAAATTCTTTCTTAGTGGGTGCCTACGGGGCAAGTGGAAGCTTCCCTCAAAATTTCATGGTTCTAGGTCCAGCTGTTTGGGCTGTGCGTTGATAAGTGTGTGAGTGTGTGTCAGGACAATTCATTTTATATATTAAGATAGTTTTTGCCTCGTGAACATCCTTAAGAAAGTAGGCAGCTGGACTGGATGAAGGAAATTTGGGCACGGAACAAGACAAAACACAACGCCAAGTTCCCGTATGCTTCAGCTGAAATCTTTGAATATATATACTGGGTAGAAGTCGCGAGCCTAGGTTAATTTTTCTAATACGGTGTTGGCGAACTTGGATAATCCACCGCCGCAATCGCCACCATCGCTAGGGCATCAGCTTGTGCTGGCTCCTAGCGGGCAAGGGTCGAACTCTTCAAACCCCCATCCCCTTCCACATCCGTCCACCAACATGCATTGTCCTTCACCCCCCCCCCTTGCCGGCTACACCACCCCTACCTCTCACTCTGACAGGTTTATGACACACTCCCGTTGAATGACCTTGAGCTGCCCGGGAATGTTTCGCCCGCAAGGGAACTAAGGAACTCTTCTTTCCTTGTGTTTCGCCAGTCCTAGCATTATGTGTATGCGTTCTGTAAGTGGTGTTATTAGTTTTCGAGGACAATGGCAAAT